>ML318400.1:4187-96575 GCA_005239505.1 Nicotiana paniculata
TTTATCCCCCAACGGGTTCTACCAAAACCCTAGATTAAGAAACTTAGCTACGCATATTCATAAGAATCAATTCTAAAATCACTTGCATAATTGAACTACAAAATAATGAATAAAAGCTATAAAAATCAATGTTTGCTTCACTGAGTAATAATCCACAGGTTTTTCTTCACTGCAATGGCTTCCTTCTCTCCAAATCCCCATATCAATTTGTGTTTTGGGGTCTATTTATATGTTTAGGACAAACCCTAAACGTGTAGGAGACTTCTATTCCAACCGGGAAACACTTAAACTCTTCAAAACTCGGAATTGACTGGACATCGGGACCCATACATTTGGGTTCAAACGCCCCCTTAAAGCCAGGGCAAGCCTAGCGTTAGGGCCCAAACGCCCCTAATGCCATGTTCAGCCTGTCTTTAGGGGCCAAACGCCCCACTAACGCCAGGGACAGCCTGGCTTTAGGGGCCAAACTCCCGGCTAACGCCCGGGTGTTTCCTTTTCGACTCTTAAGCGTATTTTTGATGTATTTGCATCTATTTAGCTTGGTTTCCATCTCCAATGCGCCTACACATGAAATAAACTCCATTATACATACAAAAAGTGTATTTTTATCATTAACGCACATAAAATGTAAGGCATATAACTTGTTAAACCATGAATTCTATCCACGCATCAAGACGCACGCACAACTTTTGAGGAGGCTTAGCGGCTCTATTTCATGGTGAGTTTTTGTTGACTGTGTTGGTTTTTCAGCTTTGTATTTTCATGTTTTGAACTGAAGATTCTTTGTCATAGGCTTTTGACAAGCTCAAGTACGAGCAGCTCCGCTGTGAGGCCAAGTGGCGAGAAGCATTGGGTAAGGAGAAATCTCTTAGGCTTCTTTGTGATAAGAAGACAAAAGAGATGATATATTTTCAATCAGAGATGAATCGGAGTCGAGACAACAAAGGCAATCTCGAGCGACAAGTAATCCTTATTTTGAGGGAGTACATGTTTCCTTTCCCGTCTTTGAAAACTAATGTTTTGGTGTTTCCGTTGTAGAGAAAAATGGAGGCGTTGGAACGCCGTGGGGGCGAAGTCGGACATGTCAATTCCAAATGCAATACGTTGAAGGAGAATATAGGTGTTCATGCTTCAGCCCAAAGGAATCTTTTGGGCAAGTCTTTTTCCCTCTAGGTACAACACCACAATGCTTGAGAAATTAGCTCGATTCGGATGGGCATGATTGCTGAGCTCGAGACTGATCTTTTTAAGATGAAGGTCGAGGTCATGGACTCCCGTTCTAATGTTGAAGAAGTTCGAGCAAAGGCCGATAAGAAAGTGGCCATTTACTTAAAAGATGTTGCCGATGCTGATGCTGAGCTGAGGGGAGTCTTTCATAGACAGAGTAGGGGTAATGAGTATGCCTGATGCAGATCTCGGAGGGTGACTTTCAAAGAGATTCATGCTAGGGGTTTTAATCTCTCGGAGGAGATAAAGCATGCTAAGGCGGATGATATCGACGCTAAGTTTTTCCTTTCTTCTGGTGCCGATGTTTATATTGAAGGCCGCCGATGGAGCAACTCTGAGGGGCCGTCAAGGGATCAGGTCCCGAGAGTAGACTAGGATTTTCTTTCTTGTCCTTTGAATAAAATTCCTGATGGGAGCATTGTAAATGTATATTTGAAATACATATATATATATAAAATCCTTTGTTATTTTTGATTTTCTTATGTCTGTTTTTCTTTTTGTTTTGAATTTGGATGCTTGTAAATAATTAGCTCGATGGATTGAACTTCGAAATGAAACCCTGGGGGTTAGGAATTTGCCCCGAGGCTTTTTAGGCTGGAACGTTGGCTCTTACGCATTGGCCCTTAGGCTCTTTAGTTAACCGTTTAGGGCTCATTCCTCGAGTCGGGTTTCGACACGAGCTCATCGACCCTTAGGTTTTTTTAAATCGGCCTTGAGGATATTTAGGTCGATGCTTAGGCTCTTACGCACTGGGTCAGTATGACCTTTAATATGGCTGGCGCTTAGGCTCGTACGCATTGGGTCGGTACGACCTTTAATATGGCTGGCACTTAGGCTCTTACACATTGGGTCGGTACGACCTTTAATATGGCTATAGTATTCCCTCGTTAAAGACTTTTTGAAGTTTTTATGTTCGTCCGACTCTTCGACGGCTCGAAAGAACCTCAATTATGAGCCGTTATGTGATGATAACTGAGCACCTCGGACGGTTTCACTCGATGGCTGAATTTTCGAAGCCTTTTCATTATCAGAGCTGACATGATCGATGATCATTTTCTTATACCGAGGGTAGCCTGATTAACCAGTTATTTTCGAAGTATTTTTGAAGTAATTGGAGGCCAGTGATTTTATGGCGATGGTCGGACGTCTTCGAGTCGCGTTGGTTTGGCCGGAGCCTTATGACCGTGATCATTATATTTGGCCGTAGCGTTTTAGTCCCCGACTGAGATAGCCTCGGCGTCTATATCAAGGGTATGCCTTTTTAGGGGTCTTAAAAGTTTGAATATATAGCCTTGACTTTGATATCGGGATTATGACTTTCTAAGGTCTTAAAAATTTGTACATGGCTTGGTTGAGGTCTTACAGGTTTGGACATACCTTGATTGAGGTATTACATGTTTGATATTTCCTTATTAAGGGCTTAGAACTCTAAGTTTCCGTCCCTGAGGTCTTATGGCTTCGAGTTTTTGATGGCTCGATGGGCTGACTATCGATGGCAGTACCCGGGACATCAACAATTTTTGTCTTCGGAGACGTTCCTTGTGAAAATAGCAAACTTTTTGATGTTGCCTCATTGGGGTCTTATAAACTTGATGTTGCCTCATGGAGGTCTTACATTTTTTATATTGCCTCATGGTGGGCTTATATTGGTGCCTCGTGGAGGGCTTATGGATTTGGACATGCCTCATTAAGGTCTTACGGATTTGACGTTGCCTCATTGAGGGCTTAAAAAATTGAGCAGGCCTTATTGAGGTCTTACAGATTCAATATTTCCTGATTGAGGGCTTATGAGCTCAAATTTGTCGGCCTTGAGGTCTTATGGCTTCGAGTTTTTGACGTCAATCCCTGAGTGTTTGTGAAATTTCTTGCCTTGGGGCCGATTATTGTGAAAATAGCAAACTTCTTTGAAGCGCAAAGTGTTTTAATGATAAGAGATTCTCCTTCAATTACTTGGTACAAGTATACATGTTTTCTCCATTGAGTGTTCGATTATTGTACGTGGACACGGTTCATTAGACCGTTTGGTCTGATACATCATTCTCTTGTCGAGACCCTCTTTGGAATATTTTAATTTTGAAGAGGTGATCTCCGGGGGGGGGGGGGGGGGGGGGGGGGGGGGGGGGGGGGGGATGCCCCTCAGTATTTGAGGTTAATTGAAGAGAAGCATTGAATACTTGATGAGTTATCCTTAGGTAGAATATGGATGTTTCCTCGTTAAAAACCTCGTCGGTAAAACCCATTTGGGATAAAATCTGATATGAGGGAAAAAGATCACAACGCATGCTTTAAAACCTATTGCGTTCGAGCTGGAGGGTGCTTCGATTCCTTTCAATCAAACACATGCATATAGGTTAGTGTATAATGTGAAGGAAAGAGGGAGATGATTGTACCTTAACTGTGGTGGCATTCAAGCCTCGATATGCTTCAGTTACTCGTTTAGAGGACGCGGAACAGTCCTTTATTCGTTTGTCCGAGAATGTAGTTTGTGATTGCTACTCGGCTATTCCCTTTTTATTTTGCCCCTCCGATGTAGAAGGTATCGATGTTGGTGCCACATCGTGTACCGCGCACATTTCTTTTGCTGCGTGCTGCTCTCCGTACACTATTTTTACTCCATCTTTCGTAGGAACCTTCATCATTTAATGAAGGGTTGATGGCACCGCCCTCATACTGTGGATCCACGGCCTTCCAAGCAAAGCATTGTATCTCATGTCACCTTCGTTGAACTAAAACTTGGTATTTTGAATTGTACCGACCACATTGACTAGGAGGATGATTTCCCTTTTAATTGTCGCGCACGCCATGTTGAATCCATTGAGGACTCGATAGGCGGGCATGATCTGGCCGAGCAATCTGAGTTTCTCTAGCACCCTCAACCTAATTATGTTGGCCGAGCTACCTGGATCCACGAACGCACGTTTAACTTGAAATTTATTCAAAAGAAAAGAAATTACCAGTGCGTCATTTAGAGGTTGAGACAAGGTTTCCCTTTTCTCTTTGCTGAATGAAAGAGCATCTTCAGGTATGTAGCTCCGAGTTCGCTTTTCCCTGGTGATGGATACGTTTGTACGCTTGAAAATGGGTTCTCGACGGACGTCGACTCCTCCAATAATCATGTGGATGACGTGCTATGGTTCTTCCATTTCATTTTTCCTGTTCGCCTGTCTTTCCCGAAATTGGTTATTAGCTCGGTCGTTGAGGAACTCTCGAAGGTGCCCTTTGCTAATTAGTTGGGCTAACTCTTATCGAAGTTCTCTGCCATCATCGGTCCTATGATGTGACTGCCGTGATATTTTCATATCATGTTAGGGTTCCTTTGTGAATGATTTGATATTACGGGTCTTGGCCACCTGGTGTCTTTGATTTTACCTATCGCCGATACGATGTCTGAAACATCAATGTTGAAGTTGTATTCTGATAGCCGGGGTGCCTCTACCGGCCTTGTGTGCCTGTGAAACCCTGCTTTGTTCACGAGTCCTCAAGGATTCTGGACCTGATCCATCCTTCGATCATTTCGAGGTATGTTGCGCCTCAAGATATTTCTCCGATTTTCTATATATAGTTCATAGCTTTCTTTTCTTGGCCTCAGCTCTCTCTATCGAAGCCTTAACTCATTTGCCAAGAGCCTGCTGGGATACACTAAGCCCGAAGGGGCTTCCAACTAGTCATCCTCGTCTCTGATCATTGACCGATACCTATTTTGTACATCCTCCCAAACTAGGGTGGGATACATGATTAAGTTTTTCTTCAGCTCCTTTGAAGTTATCGAGCTTCCTTCATCCAAGCCCTGAGCGAAGGCTTGCACTGCCCAATCATCGGAGACTGGTGGTAATTCCATTCATTCAAATTGGAAGCGGGATACGAACTCCCTTAACATATCATTCTCTCTTTGTTTTATTTTGAAGATATTCAGATTTCCTCGTAGAGACCTTGATGGAACCAGCATGCGCTTTCAGAAAAGAGTCTGTCAACATGGCAAACAAATCTATCGAGTTCGGGGGCAGGTTATGATACCACATCATGGCCCCTTTGAGCAGCGTTTCTCCAAATTTTTTCAATAAGACGAATTCAATCTCGTCATCTTTTAAGTCGTTCCCTTTCACAAAACAAATGCAAGCAGTAATGTGCTCATTGGGGTCCGAGGACTCGTTGTAATTCAGGTGATCGGGATCTTTGAATTTCTTCGGGATGGGCTTCGGAGCCTCACTTGATGCGAATGACTTTTGCACGAACTTCTTTGAATCTATTCCCTTCAGAATTAGTGGTGCGCCCGGGATCTTATCGACCCTCAAGTTATTTGTCTCCACCTTTTTGTCGTTATCTTCTATCTTCTTTTTGCCTGATTCAATCCTCTTTGTGAGTTCCTCCAACATCTTTATAATAGCGGGGTTGGTTGCTGACCCGTTATTGCTCGACCTTTCTGATCCATGTTCGACTCGAGGAGCCATTTTCGTGGTGCTGTGCTTGGAGTTTTTGATGGCTTTGTAGCTGAGAAATAGCCAATTTTATGCTTGCAACATCTCAAAAATGACATGAGGGCTAACTTCTCTTTCCTTTTGAGCAGGGGCTCTCTGTGCTTTATGTTGGTCTCCTTCGCGCACACTTTCGTCTGTATGAGAGCTTACATCTACATGTTGAGCGTTGCGTGAGCCTGCATGAACATGGATTCATACTGGTGCGTCACATGGTTTTCTGGCGGTATACTGGCGCCTTAAGAAGTTGCATCGTTCTCTCCACGATCCTCAGGATCGTTGTTTTCATGTGCATTCACTGAGTTAGACGTTTTCTTACCTGAGATTGAAGATTCTTGGACAAGAAAAAGTGTAAAGAATAACTAGTGTTTTTAAAAAACCAGCACTTGAAACAATCACAATTATTTTTAGCCCCATGGTGGGCGCCAAACTGTTTACCGTGAAATTGGTAGTTACAATTAAATTTGATTTTGTGGTTCTAAAAATATTTGATTTATAATACTAGTTGTCAAGCAACATATGATAAATATAAGTAAAGAAAGTGTGATAATAACAAAGGAAATTAGAGATATGCAGACAGAGCTATCGAGAGACATGGTCTCGAGCTGGCCGAAACAGGGCCTCGAGGTCGAGGATGAGTGCTTGAAAGAGGGAGGTCAATGAAGATATAATAGTATTGAGGGCCTTGAAGATGACCTCTTTATGATCAACAATGAGCAATAAGTGAAGAACAACCAATGAACACAGTAAATTGAAAGCAATAAATCAATGGTACAATTGTAGAGAATGTTTGAGTTAGAGAGCAGAGAATGTTCTTGTTGTTGTATTGAATACCATATATCTTACCAATGACAAGGGACCCCTTTATATAAGAGGGGGAATCCCAACATAGCACATGTATAATTATTACAAATAAATAAAGCTGGTATAACTATTTAATGTCACAGTACGGGCTTGTACTGTTCTTGCGGACTTGGTCAGCTTTAACCACGTATCTTTTCGAACGCTTTTCTATGATGGTCATCGATTTACACCGCCCCGAGGCCGAGCGTGGAGAATCCTCGATATGCTTCCTCATGTCTAACATCGAGCTGTGCTTAGAGCCCTCTGAAGACGGGCTATGGAATGGCATAATGATCATAAAGTCCGGCTCTCCGATTTTAGCCGTATACAATTTCATTTGTTAAAAATCCAGCCTATTAATTTACAAATATTTTGTACATTTTATTAAATCCTCATAAAAGGAAACATAATTTTATTTACTTTGTTCACAATATTTGTATGTATACCATTACATAGGTGTTTAAACTCTATCATGTGACACTCCCATATAATCACTCTTTTTTTGAACTACTTTAACATTTTTAATATATATCAACTTAATTATTCTTTACCTAATCCCTCCTTTGTATGATTGAGTACATTGGAACAATATTTTGTGGATCGTGAGAGATGCCTAACACCTTCAAGTCTAGATACTTTGAAACCTTACCTTGAATCTCAACGGTTTCGCATACCATAATACAAGTGTGTATTACGTAGTGTAGTATAAGTATCCTAGTATACCTTAAATACCAGGTATAGAATCTAAATTCTAAATGACCTTGTAGAGTGAGTTGTATGTTGGTTTTACTTGTGCAAAAGAGGGTGTAATATCATGCGACTCTGTTGGGGATACTTCTTCAGCTTCTAACCACATCGCACTTGATCAATTACTTGAGGGATCATAGGTTCTCCAATACTCCAATATTTATTGTTTATGTCTCGACCCAAACCTATGGGCCGCAATGGGCACCCGATATTTTACTCAATCGAGTACCAATATAACATATAATTCTTACGGTACTTTCATTGGCAAATGGGCCAAACGGTCCTTCATGGCCTAACGAGAATGAACATGGGGGAGTACTCAATATAGGATGACCCAACCTGATAAAAAAATTTACACATGTGACATACGGGCCTATAAGATCAACATGATCATTTATAAACTCAAAACATAGGCCGATCAGGATATACAAGTATATGTATATATGACATGTGTCTACAAGTCTCTAAGAGTACATAAATATCATAATGGTCAGGACTGAGCCCCACCATACCAATCAATGCATGCCTAATTATACTGACCAAATAAGAAACTCCGGAGCGAATGGAGCGCACCAATATCTTCTGCTGAGCTGATAGCCTACTTGCAGGACTCTCGACCTGTCTATCGTGACCTACGAGAATCACACACTGCGTCCCCATGAAAAGGGGACGTGAATACAAATAATGTATCGAGTATGGAAGGAATGAAAATTAGTAAATAATAGACATGAGAGAAACATGGAGTAAAAGACTCGACATGTAAGTCTGAATAGCTCTGTGAATCATTAAATATTTAAAATATTGTGCATATGCAAATGATGCCATACCATGCATAGGTATATGTATACATAACATCATCAAGCCTCTGAGGGCATCCCATCATATCATCTCGGCACCTATGAGAAATATCATCAACGTATACCAGCTGATCAGGTGGTGGTGCGTATATAATGCCGTAACCTTTTCCCATATCCCATATATATATATATATATTGACATATATACACGTATATAACGCCATTTAGCAATGGGTCAATTTAAATGAATGCAATGCATGAGAAGTACATCAATAAAATCTCTCGGAACGTCATGAGACCATTATACCTCTGATTAATATCATGAAAGAAACTTTATCAACTTCCGTATTTTCCGAGACACATGAACAGACGATACAATAATAAGACATATGGGAGTTCAAGAACATAGACATCTCTATTACTTCTATGAATATAGTCATTTATGAATATATGCATTTTCTCGTTTCGTTCGTGTCGCATAGAACATGTCAAAAAAAAGGGATAGCCTTATCATACTGAGCCGATTCTCTTGATAATTCATCTAACACATGTCATTTGCGACAAAACATAACGACGGATCGAAGCAGGGGACAATTTGTATGATATTCTTGAGAAAATTGCATCATACTCCCTTAGAATCGCAAAATCCCGTTGTTATTACGCAATACAATTTGGTATGAATTTTTTTTTTATTGAGATCGTTACTTGCTGAATTCTTATCCACCTCTCTTAATTTAATCCACCTTTATTTGTGAATTTATAGGTCTTATACCTAGTGGGTGTGGGCCCTGCTAAGGTGGTGACTTACCCTTAAAGGTGACACCTTATAAAGTGAGTACAAGAGTCATCAATTGGCTTTTAAGCACTGTCAGGTTTGGAGATGTAATACTTATCCAAATATTTGAATTAATTATCCACTAATCACTTGATTAACTTGTTAATCTCCCATTAACCACTTACTCAAATAATTAAGAATTATCTCAAATTAATTAAAATACTATCCACTTTTAACATACCTTATACACCTTACTATCATGGTCAGGTGGTGCCTTGTAGGTACTACTCCATAAATATGTGGTATTATAGCTTGGACCATATTTTATCCCAAAATTTCCAACTTCGACGAAACTCATTTCTTCGATTCGCTTACCCTCTCACCTTCACGAATTTACTTATCACTTGTTTTGAATAGCACAATGCTTATAATTTCGAAATAATCGCATTCCCGAACTTATGTCAATTAACTTATGACAAAATACTTAACGTACGAAAATTCGGAATGTAACATCTCATTTTTGAGCTTTCTTCAATTTTCCTATGGCGTAATTTCACGTATAAAAATATGGGGTGTAACATCATTCCCCTCTTTTGAACATTCGTCCTCGAATGTTGGCTGATGCACTTATGTTTTCCGATTACTTTACTATTCTCCTTTCCATCTAGACAATTGTTCTTTGAATAAATCCAAATATCAGGGCATTCCCCCCGTTAGGCCTCGTTCTCACAGCACGTTCTGTGGTCGGAAGTCATTCAATCTCCTAACTCTTGCTTCCTTATGCCATGCAGCCTATAGGACTTTTTCCTTGCATGTGCTCCTACGCGACTCTTCCCTACATCTTTTAGCAAATCTTCCGGCCTCACTTTGGGAACATATAAATAACTTGATAAGATGTCCCTCTGGTCATCTATAGGTGTATTGATGATCTTCGGTCGGTACTTTGTCTAACTTACAAATATTGCCATATCTCATTTCGTACTTCGTAACTTCTATCCATCAATTGTTGATTTACCTCAATGTTGATCTATAATCTACCACTGATATATTGAAACATCTTATGTAAAGCATTGCAACTAGGGATTACGTTAATCGAGGAATATTTGAAGTGATTTTCCTGATCCACTTAGCGGCGATATTGTACTTCAATAACCATACTTTATAGCATCCCAGTGTGACTCACTCACATGGGAATTTTAATCTTGTACAATTCATGAAATCCCTTAAACTCATCACTCAATCAAAGGTCTAAATGCGATCCTTCATTTATGTATACCCTCATTTTACTACTAGAGAAACATTCCATCTCTTTTAAATACCATTAGTCTTAGACTCCTTTGAGTTCATTCAGGCTATACTGAGCTTTCTATCACTTTGAGAAACTATCAACTCTCTTGTTTTCATGAGCTTAATCCTAAGGACTTATCCTCATCACCTTCTCACTCTCCATTTCTTATCCTTACTCCTGTCTTCCTAAAACCTTGTCTCTTTACACTACTTTAGCTTGCGACCTACATATATCTAGTTATACTATTGGTAAACTTCCTTCAACTTGCTTGCACCATAGATTTCCTTGTGTCATTATAGAAAATCAAGCGAGACATCGTATTGTTTATAACTATTCTTTACTCTTTTTACTACACTTCTTGATACCTAGAAACCATAGTTTGGAAGTTATGCCACCAACGATGCAGCTATCATTCCTGGATACTGAATCCCAACGCTTCTAGACTTCTATATGAAGTATGGACTAATTCACAACCACTGCACTTGAGTATCTTGTACGTTGTTCACCTTTACCTTACTTACCTTAAAATCTCGCATCACATCTTCTATATATTTCATGAACTCCCTTCCATAGAGGTATAATTCACATCGACAACTTGAAGCTCTATTATAATACTTGCAACTCTGGTGCATACATAATCCGGTGAGAGCTTCATACTGACTTCTTATGAGGATGGTACTTTTCTAACTGGCGTTATTATTGAGTACTTATAAATATTCCTAATGTACTATATTTCTTGTATTTAAGAGTGATCCTGTAGTATTCTCAATCACGAGGTCTATAATTTTTATGTGTCCAATAATAAGACTCCCGGTTTACTTCGTTGATGTAACTCTTTACTTTCTTCTTCCTTCTGATCAACCTTTAGGTTTAAGCTATCGTCCAATATGAGGATCATGGTATTAGTTATTACTTTAGCCTTTTTTGGACGCTCTGGAATATCCGTGATACAATCATTTAACATTTCGATCCTTTGTTTATTACCCGTACTCAATTTTTTTGCTTTTAACTTATTCCAGAGTCTTCTATGGGTGTATGAACGACAACATATATGGTGCACGGATATCATTCTAAAGTCTTAAGTTCATAATCCCTTTTATTCCCTATGAGCTTCCGTTATACGTAAGCTATTATTTTTACTGGTCTTTCTTCACCTCTGATGCGTATATACTTAGCTTATCTTGGTTTCCACGCATACCGGAATTTTTGTGCAACTCACATGGTCTCGAATATTACTTTTATTTTTTCTTCTCGTTCCTTAGCTGTGGTGGGTACCACTTTCTCACGGAGTACATACAATGTGGTTGTGAGACTGTTGTTATAAGATTACTTCCTCTTTACGTCACTGAGCATAGGTCGAAGCCTTCTTCCTTACTTCCTCAGCTAGTTTTTCATTGTAGTACGTAGGGAGGACCCTGTGATTCTTGAAAGGATGTGATCTTATTATATGGTATAGTCGACAGAATTTTTGATGTCCTTCCTCGCCTATAATTATTTTTAGTTGCTTACCTCCGTGCCTTTGTACTTGTAGGGTTGCTTCTAAGCTGATATTTTGATTGTCTTTCCAGTGGCATTCTCTTTTATTTACCTTTAACAACCCCATGTCACGACCCAAACCGATGGGCCCCGACGGACACCCGGTACCTTACCCAACCGAGTACCGACATAACGTATCTTTATTATTACATCATTACATACACATGATGTACGGGCCTAACAGGCCAACATAATCCTTTATAAACTCAAAACATAGGTCGGCTAGGCCATACAATCCTTTATATACACGACATATGTCTACAAGCCTCTAAGAGTACATAAATATCATAAAGGTCGGGATAGAGTCCCGCCTTACCGAAAAATACGTGTCTAAATCATACTAACCAAACGAGCACCTATGAAGCAAATGGAGCGCACCAACATCTTCCGCTGAGATGATAGCCTACTTGGAGGACTCTCGACCTGTCCATCAGGACCTGCGGGCATGAAAGGCACCATCCCCAGGCAAAAGAGACGTCAATACCAATAATGTACTGAGTATGTAAGGCGCATAAATAAATACATAAGAGACATGGAAGAAACATAGAGTAATTGACTCAACCTGTATGTCTGGATAACTCTGAAAATAATAGATCACTTTTAGAATCATGCATATGCGTATGAATGTCATGTCGTGCATAGGTATATGTTTCATAACATCATCAGCATCTGAGGGCATCCCATCATAAGATATCATATCAGCCACTATGGGCATAATCATCATCGTATACCAGCTGATCAGGTGGTGGTGCTTATATAATGCCATAACCTTTCCCATATCCCATATACATACATAAATACGCGTATATAACGCCGTTTGAATCATATATATATATATACATATACATATACATATACGCGTATATAACGTTGTTAGAATCATATTTCAGCCAATGTGGGCAATATCATCATCATATACCAGCTGATCAGGTGGTGGTGCGTATATAACACCGTAACCTTTTCCCATATCCCGTATACATATATTTACATATATACGTGTATATAATGCCATCTGATCATGGGTCAATGTACATGAATGCAATGCATGAAAAGTACGTTAATAAAATCTTTCAGAGCATCATAAAACCATTTTGCCTTTGAGTAATATCATAGAGTAAACTCTTTTCAACTTTCATATTTTTTTCTGAGACCCATGAACAGATGATAAAATATTATGACACATGGAATTTCAAGAACATAGATATCTCTAATACTTCTATGAATATAGTCATTTAAGGAATTTGTGCATTTGCACGTTTCGTTTGTATTGCATGGATAATGCCAAAAGAAAGAAGGGATATGCTTAACATACCTGTTTCTGCGAAATATGAACGAAATTACACTGGAATTCGTTGAAATATTGGACGAATTTATTCTTCTTTGAACGTTCTTGAACTGAAGAATGGATTTAAACATAAACTTATTCCAACGTTTCTTTGTTTAAAATTTTATGAAGAAAATGTTTCTGATTCTTGAAGTATCATTTGGGTGTGAAAATGGAATTGTCTGCTTGAGCTACAATTTGGTTATTGTACCGACTAAATTGAAAGCAGCTAGATTTGGTAATTGAGCAATGAAGGTTTGTTTGAAATGATTTATATATTCTCAAGTTCTTGGCTTTAAGACAAAACTATATTGATTTTTTGAGGCTTTTACAAGACAAAGTCAGATTATATTAAAATGTAGCAGTCTTTTAGAATTTTGACTTAAGTTACAACATTGTTAATAGTTTAAATAATTCTTTGATAGCCACCTCCTCATAAATCAAGATGAGTCATTTTTTAAGTAGTGGCCCTTCTGCCACGTTTTCATCGGGGGGGGGGGGGGGGGGGAAGGGATTTAATCTCATTCACTTATTAGTTAATCGGGTAATATCCTGTTACCCGGTAATTAATCAATTACCCGCATAATTTCAAAATTACCACAAATTAATTAAAATATAGCTCACTTTCAACATACCTTATACACCTTACTGGCGGGATCATGTAGTACCTTGTATGACACTAGTCCATAAATACCGAGTATTTTAGCTTGGGCCGTATTTTATTTCAAAAAGCCAAACTTTGACAAAATTCATTTTCGTAGACTTGCTCCCCCTTTCACCTTCATGAGTTTACTAAACACTTCTACTTCTGAAATTCTCATAATCCTTATGTATTCCACGTAATCCCTATTGGGTTATTCCCTTTGACTTAACATAGGTCTTGTACTGGCTCTTTATTTATCAATAACATCTCGGGTAGGAACCCTTACTCTCTTTCCTTGAAACCGTGTTTGCATAATTTTCTGGAATCTTAGAATATCTGAAGGATTTGAATCAGTGAAATCTCACTCCTTTCTCATTTTTATCGCATTTTTTTACCATTTCATAGTTACTAGAACCGCTTAATTCTAATTTAATGCCACATCACTCCATATTCCCATCTTTATGGGAGCACTGAGATTTAGTGTTACGATGATCTACGTATAGATATTTTCCTTTATCATCTTTGGCATCTTTTCACACCATCGATGATCCTTACTCGCCTCTCGGTAATCCTTCTGTACCAAAGATAACGAAATTCCTCACTCGCGAGGGTGACACTTAGGGTAACTAGAACACACAGTCCCTTAAGCTTAACTTTACTCGCCTTCCATTTTGTTATCGTCAGGACACGATCTATTAAACTCCCATGATGCTGACTATTACTCAGTCCCTAGTACATTTTTAGTTCTTGTTCATCAGTCCATGTCGATTTCTTATTAATCTAGGTCTAATTTTTACTTTTGGTAGTCGTGTTGGAGTCACAAACTTATTTCTCGAAATGAGGATATGACTTTATGGCCTATACTCTTTTTTTTGTCTCAAGGCCTGTCACATCTTGTCATTTCCTTCACTTGACTATAGACTCTATAATACTGTCATTTTTTTATCTACCGTTGCCATAGGTGTATCATATCTTACCCATAATGCTTCATTATCTCTTTTCTTATTTCCCGCTAACATTTATGTCAATCACTTTGTTCTGAAAACTCGAACAAGACATTCTTTTCCTTTTATCTCCCCTTTGCTCCATCCAGTGGCTAGTCGGGTTGCTTAACATTCTCGCTTTACTAGGGGCGCGAGCCACAGTAAGGTAATATTTATCCCTTCGAGGCTTTTCATGCCCATCTTTTAGTTTTTTTTCATGCTAATATTCACATCTAGTTATAATATTCTAGAGTGCACCATGGTTACTCACAAGGAGATCTATTAGCACATTTGTAATATCCTTCAGAAATGTCAACTAACGCAAACAATTCATCCACCATTTTGGGTTACCCTAACCCCATCTAGATCCTGATACACTACCTTCTCTTATACTACTTCTATTAGCCCCTATATGGCATAAATGAGATGGGTTGGCTAATTGTACATACCTCTACTACTATTGAAGGTAACTAAAAATACTTATATCTCCCTTCTTAAATGGTAAATAATGATAATCTTCATTAATCGGGTGCCTCGTACCCTTCCAGAAGCGTACACGTCTTAGTACACACATGATTTGCAAAAGACCCTACATTTACTCAGCATAAACATGATTGTTTACGGCTAAAATCGGAGAGCCCGGTTTCATGGCCACTTCGATGAAAATAAAGGTTCGAAGGCTCGAGCTCGGCAGCAAGGGACACATCGAGGGTCCTTAACCTCGAGGCAGTACAAATCAAGGGTCGACATGAAAAAGTGGGAAGTGACCAAGGAGCACACGGTTAAAGCTGACAAAGCGCACAAGATACTACAAGCCTATACCGTGGCATTAAATGGCTGAACCAGCCATATCTCTTTACATTAAGTAGTTGTACCAGCTGTATTTCTTTGTAATAATTAGACATATACTATGTTGGTATTTCCACTCTTATATAAATGGGGACATTTTCATTTTACAGGGGACACGATATTCAATATACAAGAACAACAACATTCTGTGCTCTCTAACTTAGACATTCTCTACAATCGTTCCATTGATTTATTACTTCCATTTATTGTGTTTCATTTATCGTTCTTCACTTATTATCTATTATTGATCAAAAATAGAACATTGTTAAGGCCCACAACATTGTTTCACAGATATCGATAGCCCCTAGTCAAGATTCTCAAGCTCGACCTCGAGGCCTACCTGACCACTCTCGAAGACTAGCCTCTTCGATACCTGGTTAGTGTAATCTAGTTCTTTTCGCTCTTATTTCACTTTTCCCGCTTCATACTCAACATCTACTGCCTAAACAACCAGTATTAAAATAGATCACATATTTTTAGAACCACATAATGAAATATAATTGTAATTACCATTTTCACGGTAAACAGTTTAGCGCCCACCGTGAGGCTAAAAATAATAGTGATTGATTTAGTGTCGGCTATCTAAAAAACACAAGTTATTCTTCACACTTTTTCTTGTCCAAGAATCTTCAATTTCAGGTCAGAAAATGTATAACTCAGTACACACACATGAAAACAACGATCCCGAAGACCACAGAGGGAATGGCGCAGTTGCTTCAGGTGCCGGTGTGCCACCGCAAAACCCCAAAGGGGCACCCGTGCAAATTCCTATAGATGAAGGCTCACGTAACGCTCAACATGGCGATGTGAACTCTTATACAAATGAAAGAATTCGCGAAGAAGACCAGCATGAAGCACATGGAACCCCTGCTCAAAGGGAAAGGGAAGTTAGCCTTCATGATATTTTTGAAATGTTGTAGGCACAACAGGTGGCTATTGCTCAAATACAAAGCCATCAAAGAACCCCGAGCACAGCACCACCAGAAATGGCTCCTCGACTGGAACGGGCACCAGAAAGAGCGATCAATATTGTGTTAGCCATCGACCCCGCCAATATGAAAATGCTAGAAGATCTCACAAAAAGGAATGAAGTATGCGAAAAAGGATAGAGGCTCCTCCGAGAGGTCAAAGCCCCTAGCATGTATCTCATCGAGGGTCTCCCTCCGACAATTTCATCACGTATACTCATTGCCCCTCCTCTCTTTATTGAAATCCCCTCTCGGCTCAGCCCGTGCATTGACAACGACTTTCAGGTAAACGACCACCTTCTTATTGGCCTTCTCTCGAGCTACCTCAGTTTTTGCCCGAGCGTCCACAACCTCTGACTTCGTATTTAGAATATCAACCTCGAGCTTTATAATCCTGCTCGATTGAACTGATTTATCTTCCCGGACGTTGTGAAGTTCTATCTCGAGGGCAGCAGCCTTGGCCAAAGCATTCCTTTGGGCCACAAAATGCACACCTACCTGCGCTTTCAACGCTTGGCATTCGGACCTAACTTGTCCGATCTCGCCCCAAAAGAGCTCCAAGGCTTCTTTTTTTTCTTGCACCTGAAGCACCAAAGCGTTAGTTCCCAAAAGAAAGAAAGGAGTCACATACCCCTTCATGGTAGGGTTACCTGACGTCGAGTTTGCCTTCACAAATACGGCTCCGATACATCTCATTAAAAATAAGCCTAAGAGATCTTTTCTTACCCGAAGCTTCCCGCAACCGGGCCTCACAGTAAAGAAGCTTGGCCTTGATTTTGTCAAAGACCTGCAAAATAAAAACTTCAGTTCAAAGAATGAAGATTCATAACTAAAAATCTAGCAAGGGCGATCGAAACTCACCTGGGAACAAAGCCGCTGGGCCTTCTTAAACGTTGAACATACATTTACCGGCTTGACCTTGTCCGCCCCAACTGAACTGCTCTCAATAGGGGTATGCCCACTCGAAACCTCAATTGGCCCAGGCGGCCCCTAGTCCCAAGCATCCCTCGAAGTGCCTTTGGGGGCAGAAGCAGACGATGGTGGAGGACTCTTGATTTTTCCCTCTCGGGGAACCTTTTCTTCGAAAATTGAGGTCTCGGGACTGAAAGAACCGATAACCTAGGAAGGGCCCCCGGCCCGTGCCATAGACAAAGAATCATCATCGTAGGGAGCCGACGTCCGTACAATGGCCGACGTATATAAATCTCTCATCAGCAACGACGTCTCCTTTATGCCTCCGAGAAGGCCCTGCCTCATCAACGACGTCTCCTTTTAGGAAAAGGCAGGAAATCCGCTGGAATAATGTCGATGGTCCTCACCCGAACAAACCGACTCATCCATCCGCAATTTACGTCATCGTTATCGCAAAAAATAAAAGGCCTCGTGGATCAATGTCGTAACGCAATCAGGCCTCGACAATGCTGACGCCGATATAACCTAATGAGGTGCCTGAGGGAAAATTAATGCTCATCCTTTTCAGTAAAATACCTCATCATTAGAACTATCTGCCAAAAGGATGGGTGAATCTTCGCCAGGGTGACTCGGTACCTTTTACACAACTCGAGCACGACTCGGGCGAGGGGGCCTAATGCAAACGGGTACATGTACACGGTCAGGAACCCCTCTACACAAGTCATGAAATTCTTTTCTCAAGAGGGTATCTGCAGCAGCACATTTTCCCCACGAGCCACAGTCTCTCCTCACAGCATCAAGGTGGTTTTCTTCTATCGACCGAACGAACCTCGAGGCATTCCCTCGATGGCCTGGGCATCGAAGGGTTTCTCTAAAACAAAGTCCTTTTTTGGAACCAAGTAGTACAAGGTCAGCTCACCATACGCTGGCGCCATACCACCGGCCAGGCTAGGGGCAGAGGAAGAATTTCCTCTTCTTGGTGAACAGATTCGGGTAGAACAACCATAGCTACTCAAACCAGAGGTAAAAAGGAAGGAGCGGAACCTGTTTTTGCAAAGATGGAAAATGACTGAGAAAGTTGAAAGAAAAACTGAGGTTTTTGCAAAGGGGAAAGTGTTAGAATGAAGGAGAAGCAAGAATATTTATAGAAAGAAATATGGCCAACCAACTGCCTTAAAGACCATTCAATTCCTGTCAACTCATCATAGCATTTGGGGAAGTGTACCGGTTGGGCCACCTCGGTCATCTCACAGTCATGTCACATGAATGATACCGTCATAGGGGGTTTGAGGAGTAAAAGCTCGTAGGCCGACCTAGCCTTGTGAAGGTGCCCGATCTCGAGGAGATCTCATATTTCAAGTATGAGTTACGATGAAGCAAAGAATCGAAGCATAAAAACCATATCGTAGGGAAAAGGTTACAGAACTAAGTTTAGGCAAAATATGAAAAAAACAGTTCTATTTCCCAAAATATTTATTTACAAAAGTGTTCTTTACAAAAGTTCCCCTGAAGGGTCCCATATACAAAAGAAAGGAAAAAGCAAGAAAGGAAGAATAACTACTATATGCCTCCACCGCTGTCCGAGCCTCTTTCGAAGCCCTCGTCCAATGTACTCGACATTGTCAATTCCTCCTATAAGGCCCTGGCCTGTTCGATCTCCGCAGAGAGATCGACACCTTTGGCGCTCACTTCCTCGAGGGCCTTCCTCTTGGCTCTTTAACGAGCATAAGCAACTGCCTGACTTAGCTTTAGGTCCATCTTCTCATATATCTGCCTTTCCCAATCGTTTGCAGCAGCATCATCCCTCTTGTACGAGCAGACATATTCACTGGCCTCAGCCTTGGCTGCAGATAGTGCAGCAGCCTCCTCCTGAGCACCTCGGAGATGATCTTGGGGTGAGGATAGCTTCCCCCGAATAATCTTCATCTCCGAAGACGTAGCATCATTCAGCCGAGCTAGCTCCATGAATTCAGTGTCCTTGGCTGCAACCTCTTCTCGAAGCCGCTCCACCAGGGAGTCCTTCTGCATAATCTGAGAAGAAGAAAGCAAGTCAATCAGCACCAAGCGTTACAACTAAACTGTGAGAATGTGGGTACTAGCATACCTGTTCGAAGAGATTAGATCTCTCCCGAAGTACTCTCTCCAAGCTTGCCCGATGGTCGGTCAGTTCCTCCTCCCTTCGAGTACATAAAGCCTCGAGCTCGACCGACCCCTCCATAAGCTTCTAAAGATCCTCTCCATGATGAGTCAACTCAACTTAAAACTTGGAGAAGTCCTGGTAATATAGCTTCTTGAACTGCAATACAAAGAAGGGAAATCAGGAAACGAGAATAGAAGATCAGAGAATAAGTATAGTGTTTTCGAATGTCACCTGCTTTTGGAGCCTCTGGGCTTCTTCGAGGGAAACTGGGGCATGAATATCGATCTCCTCGTCTACCCCCTCGAAGTAATCTCTGAATGTATCATCCTCTCCACGAGGAGGTCGCTGGACCGGGGACACCCCTTACTTGAGCATCCCATATCTCCCCTGGAGATATGACGGGCCCGAATGAAGACCACTAGCAATGTCGGTCTCCATAGAGGTTTCTTCCCTACCTCGAAAAGATTTAGTTGCGAACCCCTAGAGCTCCTTAACACGGACTGTGCCATGTCTGATGAGCGCATCGGGGACTGCGCCCAAACCCTCATCGGGGGTCTCCTTTACAAATTATGGGTCCATACCGGCCTCCTCAAGCTTGGAAGGTGACTGATCAACAGCCCTCAAAACCTCAGCGCTTCACTTTGCCCTTCGTACCAAAGGGCAGGCATCGTCGCTCTCCTCCTCATTCCGCAGGCTCTCAGCGGCCGTCGAAGACAAGACCGTGTGTAAAGACCCTTAAAATTTCTATGTCTAAACTAATGCCCGAAGAAGCCCCTGTGTTGTTATAACTGTAGAAATTCTTAAAACGGTCCTATTTTGAGTAAAAAGTATCCCAGATTTTGAAAGATTAAATTTTTCAGAAATTGCGCGTTATGCGATCGCATAACAGGGAAATACAAGTTTGGGTAATTATTCTCAAAAGGGGGTTAGTAGTCTAAGGGGTCACATGGTGTTTGATAAAATGCTTAATTGAGTACAAGGTTCCTAATTCTAAGTGAAATATGTCACATTGTGGAATAGATTGACGGTTCTAGGCGGTCTGGTGAACTGTGATAGGAATTAAAACGGGACGACTCGAGGTATGTATGGCTAACTTTATTCTTCGTATGGTCACCTTGTTGGTGTACGAACATTTGGTATGAGTTCTTGCTGAGTATATGTGAATTGATTGTCCGGTTGTGTTGAGGTGTGATATTTCATTTTCTTATTTTTCTTAGTCGACTATCGTGATAATTGAAATTGTGAAAGGTAACTTCTATGTGCTTACTCTATCATGTGCAATGTTCGTTAAACGCTTAAGTATGTTGGTATAAAAGTATGGTAACGCACTCAAATGTATAAATTTAACTAATTGATAAGGCATGTGTAACAAGTGATGAAAGGGAGTTCTGAATTGATATAATTGAACTAAATTACCATGAATTTATATTCTTGTTGATGAGCATCTTTGTGGTTGAATTAATGGATGATAAAGACTATTGTGAACACATGATTGGTTGGGTGTTATGAAATTATACTCTTGATGATATGAAACCCTCTGATTGAATTGTGGGTTGTTATTATTTGCCATGAAATGTGATGGTCCGGTGGGATTGGGTTGCACAAAGCATCACGAAGTAATAAGGGTAGAGAGGTAACAACGGTGGAGTGTAAATTGTACGGTGGGATCGGGTTGCACGCCGCAACACGAAGTAATAAGGGTGGAGAGGTAACAAGGATGGAGTGTAAATTGTACGGTGGGATCGGGTTGCACGCCGCAACACGAAGTAATAAGGGTGGAGAGGTAACAAGGATGGAGTGTAAATTGTACGGTGGGATCGGGTTGCACGCTGCAACACTAAGTAATAAGTGTGGAGAGGTAACAAGGGTGTAGTGTAAATTGTACGGTGGGCTCGGGTTGCACGCCGCAACAAAATGTAATAAAGCTGAAATGTGATTGTGTTGAAATAAGAATTTATGAGGCTCTCAAGTGTATTTGTCTCTGTATCATTGTGCACTATGTGTTGGTTCCTTTAACTACTTTCTATATGTGCATCTCTTGATTTTACTTTGAGTAAAGTTTTCTCATACATACTAGTACTACACAGTACTAACGTCCCATTTGCCGGGGGCGCTACATCTTTTATATGGATGTAGGTGGGTCCATAGCAGGTAGCTCAGCTCACCGTTAGTGGTGCGTCCTCCTCATCTTTCAGAAGTACTGGTAAGCCCCACTTCCTCTCGGGGCCGTGTATAATTCATGCCATCTCTTTTGGCTCTGTTATGTATTGTAAGGTATAGCCAGGGCCTTCCTGCTGGCAATTATTGTATAAACTCCTAGTATCCGTACAGCTCCGTAGACAAGATGTGGGTGTATATATATGTATTTTGGGTAGTAACCGTACGTATTCGGAATTGTGGTCCGTATTGGAAAGTTATGCACGTATTTTGTATGTTTTTGGGAATCAACTGTTGAAATGGTAAAAGAGAAATGATCTTGAGTTTGTAAATCCACGCTTAAATCCTGAGTTGCTATTTCATATGGAATATGGTAATTTGTATATACGGGGGAAACGCGGTGGGTAGGAAAGGCAATACAGGTCCACTTGACCGAGTTCACCTGGTTAGGCGCCGGTCTCGTCCCTCGGTTTTGGGGCGTGACAAACTTGGTATCAAAGCTTAAGGTTTTAAAAGTGTTCTAGGATGTCTCGGAGCCGTGTCTAGTAGAGCCCTTATTATCGGTGTTTTGTCGACCACATCTATAATTAGGGGGATACATGGATATTTAGGAAAGTACACTTTTATTGCTATTCTATATTGTGCGATGTGGTAGAAGGTGAGTTTGTCTATCTCTAAGTCATGCACTGCTCCAATTTTGAGTAAATGGCACCCAACAAGAGAGCTCGACTCAGCCTAGAGGCCAATGCCACCCTAGGAGTGGCCGTGAATTCTTTATCTGATGGTACAGGTGAGAATGATTCCCCGACCCTGAACCTACCTAGCTCTTCCATACCAGGCCAAGATATTCCTATTCTTGCTCCAGGGGAGGTTGCTACATTCCCTACCCCTGATGTTCCTGATCCTTCTTCAGTCCCTGCACCCTCTAGCGAGCAAGGGGATTCTTCAGGTTCGAGGGTCAACCAGTTTCTGCGGTTAGACGCTCTAGAGTTCATAGGCACTGACCCAGAGGCCAACTCTCAGGAGTTTATTGATGAGATGTACAAGACCCTCCAAGTTATGAGGGCTACTAATACATAGGGGATTGAGTTGGCTTCCTATCGTCTGAAGGGAGCGGCATATTTTTGGTTAATGTGGGAGAGTTCCCATGGATAGGGGAGCCATCCGGTGAGGTAGGAGGAGTTTGTAGATGCCTTTATGGATAATTTTTTGCCTACCGAGATTATGGAAGCCCGTGATTTAGAGTTTGAGACCCTCAAGCAGGGCAACATAAGTGTGTGGGAGTATCATACGGTTTGTTTAGGGCCTTGGCCCCTTGGTTATTAATGAAGCTGCTACATCTTCCTTGTATTCAGATATGAATTATGGAAATATAGTAGTATTCGTCCAGGCTACAGAGTCTCTGAAATAGAACATAAGGATGGAGAGAGAGAGAAGTTGTAGGTCCCGGTCAGCGGGAAACCCTGGGAGCTCAGTTAGAGGTGTGAGATCAGCCCTTGGGAGAGGATCAGCAGGGCCATCTCAGTCATATTCCCATTCCTCAGCCAGTGTGCCGCCATTAGGGCACAGTAATCAGTAGGGAGGTCATTTTGGACCCGGTTCAGATAGTAGGAGGTTCCATCAGTCGGGTCGTTTAGGTGGGAGGTTCCAGCAGCTGCGGAGGGTCCCATGCCTTACATGTGGGAGATTTCATAGTGATCCTTGTTACTTGGATATTCCAGTATGCTATAGATGCGGAGTGAGGGGCCATGTTCAGCGAGATTGTCGTGCGCCCAGTCATGGCACATGTAGGGGTGCTGCGCAGCCATCCAGTTCTTCAGCCGCTACGTCCTCAGCACGCCCTCAAACACCAACAGGGCGCGAAACAGTTAGGGGTGGAGCACGGGGTTGAGGGGGACCCAGCAGGTTACACGCTTTGAGTGGTCGCCAGTGTGCGGAGCTTCCCTGAATGTTGTGACAGGTATTCTGACTGTTCAGTCACATGACGTTTATGCTCTTATTGATCCCGAGTCTTCTTTGTCATATGTTACTCTATTTGTTGCTTCAAATTTTTGGATAGAACCCGAATAACTTCACGAGTCGTTCTCTTTGTTGACTCCGGTTGGTGATTCTATTACAGCCGTGCGAGTCTATAAAAATTGTATTGTCACGGTGCGTGGTCGGGATACCACGATTTATCTTATTGAGTTAGTAATGGTATAGTTTGATGTAATAACGAGGATGGATTGGCTCTATTCATTCTTTACTAAACTCGACTGTCGAACCAGGATTATGAGGCTTGAGTTTCCTAATGAATCAGTTATCGAGTAGGAGGGAAATAATGTTGTGCCAAGAGGTAGGTTTATTTCCTACCTGACAACCTTACATATGATCAGAAAAAGGTGCATCTACCATTTGGTCTGGGTTGCGCACACCACTTCAGAGGTGCCTGCTCCCGAATCTGTGCTTATTTTGAATGAATTTATTGAGATATTTGCGGGCGAGCTTCTTGGGGTTCCATCAGATAGGGAGATCGATTTTGGGATTGATGTATTGCCAGATACGCAGCCAATATCTATTCCACCTTACCGAATGGCACCAGCAGAATTTAGAGAGTTAAAAGAATAATTGAAAGATATTTTAGAAAAAGGTTTCATTCGGCCAAGTGTGTCGCCTTGGGGCGCACCGGTTCTTTTTGTCAGAAAAGAAGACGGATCGCTTCGGATGTGTATTGATTATCGACATCTCAAAAAGGTCACCATAAAAAACAAATACCTATTGCCTTGGATAGATGATTTGTTCGACCAGTTGCAAGGTGCTAAGTTCTTCTCATAGATTGATTTGTGGCCCGGGTATCACCAGTTAAAAATCAGGGAGCAAGATATTCCTAAGACTGCTTTCAAGACTCGTTATGGGCACTTTAAATTTCTGGTAATGTCTTTTGGGCTAACCAACGTCCCAACAACTTTTATGGATCTTATAGATCGGGTTTTCAAACTGTTTCTCGACTCCTTTGTGATTGTCTTCATTGACGACATCCTCGTTTATTTTCAAAGTCAGGAAGATCATGCCACTCACCTCAGGGCAGTTCTGCAGACTCTTCATCAGCACCAATTGTATGCAATATTTCAAAATGTGAGTTTTGGCTAGAATCAGTCACCTTTCTAGGCCATGTTGTTTCCAGGTAGGGCATTAGGGCTGATCCCCAAAAGATTGCAGCGGTGAAGGATTGGCCTAGGCCAACAACCCCGATAGAGACCTATCAAATCAAGTACGATTGACCTTAAATTTTGCACAAAATTCTTAACTAAAATTAAAGACCTACCCAACTTCCGGAATCGGAAGCCGACCCTGATATGCAAAAGTCCACTCCTAGTCAAACTTTCCAAAAATCATCCAACTTTCCAACTTTCGCCAATAAACGCCGAAATAACATACGGACCTCCAAATCAATATCCGGATACGATTCTAAGACCAAAATTACTATAGAGATGTTGGGACCATCAAAACTCTTTTCTAGAGTTGTGTTCATAAAACTCAAACTACGGTCGATTCCTACCACTTAAACTTTCATTTTAGGGACTATGTGACACATTTCACTCCTAAACCAGAAACCAAACCTCCCATAAAGTCACATAACCAAAAAATGACATAGAGGGAGAAATGAATAGGAGTTCAGGGCTAATACTCTCAAAACAACTGGTCGGGTCGTTGAACAAAGTTATGTGAATCATACATATAATAATCTACATCCTTCATTAACTACACCTAACTGATTTTTGACCTTGTGTCGTGATACATATGCAACCTGTAATGGGTCCAATTTTCCTTGTCCTTAGTTGGACGAGTCGGTCATGTCCTGCCACTTGGATCACAATTGACTGATGATCTTTGCAAAATGATCATTTCCATAAATACAAATAACTAAATATATATTTATATATCTTCCCCTGTTGCTTCTCTAGAAGTCTTTCCATGAGACATCAACATCAAAATCAAAAATATTATCCTCTTTACTTGAGAAAATTGAAAAATCCAAAACGTCTTCCCTTTGATTCTAATCTTCTTGAGCTAGGTTTGACTTGAATCTCATTTCAATGAGATATATAGGAAACCTTCGGGTTCCGTCTAGTTTTCAAAAAATCAAAAGATATACTGCAATCCTTTAGATAATTTAAATTTCATTCACTCTCATCGTGTGGGGATTTACATTCAAGTCACTCCCATCAGCTGGAGATTCAAATGCTTTGATATCGCTTTGGAACAGTGACTACGAAGCTCATATAACATTCAATGCCTCTGATATCACTTCGGAGTGGAAATCAAAAAATTCATCTAACATTCAATTCTTCGGTATCGCCTTAGAAAAGTAACCACAAATATCATCTAACATTAAAATGTTCCTATATTACTTCAGAACGGTAACCAAAATTCCTGTGAAACATTTAATGATTTGATATTGCTTCGCAACAGTAACTACAAAGCCTGTCAAGCATTCTATGCTCTAATATCACTTCAAAACAGTAACTACATAGCCCGTCTAACATTCAAATACTCACATATCTCTTTTGAACAGTATATACAAATCCCACTTTACATTCAACTCTCTTTAAAAAAAATCACAAAAAAATTGATTGAGTAACAACTCAAAAAAAAGGGGGAACATTTCCTCGTGTTTGGTCCTATCCATCCAAAAGCAAGTATGGAAAAAAAAAAAAAAAAAAAAGAAAAGTAAATAAATCATTATCAATATATTTATTTTGTCGGTACCAACACAGTTAGGAGTGTGCATAGAAACGAGACAAGTGCTAAAGTGGTACAAGTGAAAGGATCAACTTTTTGGTAAACAATAGATTCTTACTTTATTTTGGTAAATAAAGTCAATATACTTACCGAGTGTATTTGGTCGGTTTTACTCGTACTATACTTCTGCCCCTTGCGTACAGATTTTGGGTGTTGTGTTAATGTGGATGTCGAAGCCAAGCATTGAAGACGTACTACGGTTTTGGATACAAGCTACCACTTGTTCATGTTTTGCTACTTGATGCAGAAGATTTATCAGAGCATTTCTGATGAGGTAATTGGGTATGAGTGACCTATTATTCATTTAAGTGGGATAGATAGAGACCAAGTATTGAAATTCCTTTATTCTTGAGGTTTAGAGACTATATGTTCTCAGAGGCAGACTTTTCCATTTGATGCGGATGGTGAAAGCATGTTGAGGACTAGCCAATTGATTGTATATGCTATGGAAAGTCAGTGCGGACCTCTAGACGACTATTTATCTTTTTCATAATGGTTTGAGCATATTGGCATGCCTAATATTAATGTGTATTCTACACCTGATTAGATTTTCTTACTGATTTGCAATATTTACTATGAGTGTTTATCGAGAAGAATGGATGTTATTAATGCCCTAATATTTTTGTGTTCCCTCTTAGTCTATGATGATTTTTGAGATTACTTGATTATGCACACGCACATTGTGGTCCAATTTAGGCCTTATGGTAATATACAGTGAAATGGCTCATGACATATTGATTTGCTTATCGCACCGTAGTTATACTTGACTTTTTTTGTAGCGCATTATGCTATCGTTCTCCCCTTGGTTATGCGTATGCACTTTGCATGTATGGTGTTGAATACTACAATGGTATGATTTGTGACACAGTTGCACTCTGCAACGTCGCTATGTTAGGATACGACTAATTGTTCTTATCTTATGTGTATTGTTTCCCCTTTGTCGGATGGATTAATTGAGTTATCCTTGTATATTCGTTGAACTTGTTGGATATTTATTTTATTTATATTCTCTTTCCCCGTTGGTAATATTCTAGGTGTTAGATGTTTGGTGATTGCATCGCGTCATAGGGGATTTTAAGTTGCATTTGATGTGGCATGTCAATCGAGCAACTAGATCTGGGTTGAACAATGTTATTGGATATGGAATTTGCGGAACTAGATTAGGATAAAGTATGGATGCATAAATAATGTCATTAATTAGGTCAGAATTTTGCAACGGTCCTTTCCGAGCAAGAGTATCTCCACGGGCTATTTATTTCATGGGTGGCTTGAGTTTCTACATGTTTCTTTCATCATTAGCAGTGTTCTGAAGATTTGGAACAAGGTTCTATTTGAGATAAGGTATATTAGCAACTCCAAGTTTCGTAATGAGCAACTATTATGGTGGAAATATATTGCATGAGCATATTATTCATGTGGTACATCGTATAGTTATATCTTGGGGGCATTTTGTAGTTTAGCGCAACTTGTTGATATTAATACAATGCGTAAATGCAAGAATCAGAACTAAGAGGGAGTTGTGGAAATTGGAATTTTGTTCTATGGATTGTAAGCTAAGGTTAAAAGAAGAATCTTCAGTTAGGATTTTATTTATGGGCTTATATGGATTGAGATGATGTCAGATCACCCGTGGGTATGTGCATGGTTAACTTATATGGTGATTTGATGGATATGGAACGACTTTTGGCATGTTCGAGGAAAAACATATGCTTAAGTGGGGGACTGTAACGACCCAACCAGTTGTTTTGACCTCAAGCATTTCGTTCAAAACCTTTATACTTTGAGTAGCTTCATTATATGTTATGACCTATGTGTATGGTTGGTTTCGCTTTTCTAGAGGTTTAGGATTGATTTGGAAGAGTAATTCTTGTTTTAGAAGCTTTAAGTTGGACGAGTTGACCAATGTTTGACTTTTGAGTAAACAACCTCGTATGGGGATTTGATGGTTTCAATAGTTCCATATTGTCATTTTAGACTTGGGCATATGTTCAGATTTGCATTTGGAGTTTCCTAGAAGGTTTTGGCTCTATTTGTCGAAAGTTGGCAATTTGAAGAATTGAAAAGTTTATATGTTTGACCAGGAGTTCTCTTATATATCATTGGACTCCTATTGTTTTTTTTTTTGAAACTTTTGATAGGTTTATTTAGTTTATTCGAACTTTTGTGCAATTTTGATTATAATTTTTACTCTATTTAACTGTGGTTCAAATGAGTTCAGCAGAGTTTGAATGTTTGAAATTCAAGGGAATGATTTTATCTTCAATTCTTTGTATTAATAATATTTGTGGTGTTTCAATCCCTCTTATAAGTTTGGATAATGTATTCGTTATTTTTTTGTATGATTGGATGGGGTCCCGAAGGGATCAGGTTTGATCCGGGGTGGTTATTGATCATTTTGGTGATGTCTAAAACTGCTGGTTTTGTTGGATTCAAGTGCTTATGGTGTTAGTAAGAGAAGGATCACATCCGTGAAGTAGAAATGATGCTGAACAAACATATTCATCGCCCTTGGATGGTTTGCATGCATTTGTGAAGGTATGGCCCTTTGGCTTACGCAATCGTAAATAAGCTGGTTACGCATTTGTTGAGTATGTTTTGGTTGGGGAAAAGATTTCTCAACGCGTTCGTGATGTAGGTCCGGTGGACGCGAAGAAGGAATTTATGGGCGTCCTTTTGCATCGTGAACGTGATGGTCTTGGTGTGTTCGTGAAGAAAGGTCGACTGGTCTCTTGGGATATTGAGCTCATTTTGACATATTTTGAGCCCTAGCCTTGGAGAGGGGCGATTTGTCGTGGAGATTTTCATACAAGGAAAGAAGGCAAGTGATTCTACCAAGGTGTGATTGTACTTCAAGAATCTATATGGATACTTAACACCTAAAGTATTGAATTTTTGGATGAAATTTGGGGGTTTGTGTACACTTTAAGAGAGAGTATTTTGAGTATTTGGGTACCAATTTTGACTTGGTTTTGGAAAGTAATTTTATATTTGGACTCGGTAAGTTATGGATCATTAGATTTCTGTATTGGTTCCGTATTTCACGCAGTCGGGCCCAGATTGACCTTTTGTTGAATTTTTGGGAATTCTGTAAAGATCGAAGCTTTGTGGATTGGGATTGATTCCCATAAAATTGGTTGACTTGTTTCGATGATGTTTGATTGGATTCGAGCCGGTTGGAAGTGATTTCTAAAGGAAAAGTATATTTGGAGGTTTGGACTAGCTTGTAAGTGTCTAGCGTAGCTTTGATTATGGGTATTTTTCCTAATAATTGATATTGTTTGTTACATGCGATGGTGATGTATATATAAGGTAATGAGCGTATATGAATGTGACATGGGTATTCAATCTTGAATTATATTTTAGACTATTTTATGTCGTATTTGGTTGTATGTTCTACTTGTTCTACATTTCAGTTCTGTGAGTATGTGCTTTTGGACTTATATTTCTGGTAGTATCCCTAGGAGTGGGGTTGATGGTTCAGTGGATGGTTGGATAGCTATACGATGAGTATTATGTGACTGCGGAATGTGCTTAGATTTTTTAGATGTGACCATAAATATTTTGCTTCGGATGCATCAGTACTATGGATGTTTAGTTTCTGTCTTCATATGTCTTACAATCTCGAGTTATGAGTGTGTTGAGAGATATTTCAAGTTTTTTCATATGTGGAATGAAGTAGATACTTATGTATCATTGGCGAGTTTAGACTCGGGATGATTAAGTAATTTCATAGTGGTTGTGACCATGGTATGGTGATAGAGAGATGCAAGTTTGAGTCTAAGCACCTGAGTTATCCCCTACAGGATGTTTTGAGGTTATGTTATCGGATTGCTTGAGTCCTACAAGAATTTACTTGCTATCCACTAGGATGTATGTGCTACACGTAGATATTGGATTGCTCGATAGAGTTTATTGTGGGTTCGCGGATGCTATCTATGACATCGAGTCAAGTAGGGTAGGCTACTATCGACGATCAGATTGTATGGTTATTTGTTATACTGGTTGTACTGAGGTGTGCTAGTGGCTCAATTATTGTTTGAAGATATCAATCTCGAGGATGACTCTGGTAAGGAAATTGGTGGACGCATGATGTATTATACATTATTAATATATGGAAATCTTGGAATAATTCAGGTTTGTTATTCATGGTGGATGTAGTGTGATAGGAGAAGGGATTCACTTAGTTGCGGAAAAGTGGCGTTATTTATTTAGCTGTTTGTGTTCTAATGGAGCACAAGTCTTTTAGATTGTTTGGGTGGTGCATCGAAGATTAGAGCAGAGTACATGCCCCTCGAGACGGTTTTAATGAGTTCAAGATTGACATGTGGTATTTGAGGATTTCCCCGAATTTGTGTATTGTTAAGATTTTAGAATTGCATGGGGTTGGTGCCGAGACTTGTGGTATTTCTTTATCACTAGTGATTCTACATTTCAGTATCAGAGAGGTCATAGAAATAACTTCAAATTAAGAGAAGGTCTCTTCATAGTGGGCATCTTGGTTGTTGTAATATAGGTTGTTCAAGAGAAATACAATGGCTTATGGGCCTTATGATGACATTGTTATATGCTATGATATCCTGGGGTGCTGTTTGAGTTAAGTATCATAGTATACTGGTAAGGAAAAATGTTAACTTGAGGGAAAGTCGAGGAGAATGTGAAAAAATGGGTCAGTTTGGTAGAGGTTGGGGTTGGCATGGTAAGAAAAACGACCGGTTATTTAGGTTTTTTTGGTGTGGCGAGGCATTGTATGTGTGTTGTGGAAATGATCTTGGGCATGGTGATCTGTGTGACTTGTTTGAGTTAGAGGGAATCAGTTCTAATGGATTGGTTTGTGCTAACGGGTGTCAGATAGTTCTCTATGATTTCGACCATGGAATCGGATGGATGTGTATCATGCTTGTGATTTAGAGTTTACAATGGGGTTCGCGTGTGTTCTTGTGATGGCATGATAGATGATATTACACACCATGTTTTCGTACGTAAGAGTACATCGTAGGTCAATTTATGTATGAACAGAAATGAGATCATCTTTCATAGTACATAATAAGTTAATCATGTTACCTTAGAGGTTACAAATATTTAAGATCAGGAGTAGCAAGTACCAAGAGGGTTGTAATGCTTATAAGCTAAACGAATTAAAGAAAATAAGTTTCGTTGAAAGTCGACAAGTTGAAAATGTTGTAACATGTACTTTTGGGGTGAGTAGGGCGATATACATGATAAATATTTTACGTTATGAGTTATGTTAGTCATATTATAGTCGTGTTATGTGTTGAAGTCTAGCGAGTCATGGAACAAAAGTTGGCAAAGGTCACCACATGTTACAGTCATAAATATACTGAAAATTAGGTCAAATGCAGCTGAGCTTTTCTCCCGATATTCTTTAAATTACGGGATGATAAACCTACAGAATTGAAGATCTACGAGTCTAGTTTCTAACGTAATAAACCGTTCATAGATATGACATTGGAGTAGAGATATATTTGCATTTTTGCAAGACTGATTTCCTACTTGCTTAAATGAAATGACCAACTATGTCAAAAAATGGGCTAGTTGGGGGGAGGGGGACATAGAGCCCTTTTATTATCTGATTTCCTTCATACATTTCACTCATAATAGAGAAAAAAAATACAGATACACCCTAGCAAAATAATCAGGGATACATCCCAACAAACCCTAAATTAATTTCTCGTCTTTTCAAGTTCTAGTTAGAGGAAAACACAAGAGTCGAAAACCAAGTTAGGAGCTGAGATATTCACCAAATAAGGTAATTATACCCTCTTTTATCCATTTTTCTGCTGGAACGGTAGATAAATTTGTTCTATAATCATAAGAATTCACCGGAAGGTGATTAGATGTCGTGAGTTTGAGATGTTCAACTTATAGTGGACTATTTTGTGGATTGTTTCATGTTGCTATTGGGTTGACTATGTCGCTACTGTTTTTATGGAAATTGGAAGGAGAAACGGTCTGGAGAAACACCACATAATGGTATGGTGGTTGGCAAGTCGTTGGTCATTACATTTTTTGGTTGTTTGCCACTACTATGGTTGTCGCTTTGTGTATGGAGTGATTGGGGTCTGTGGGTTGTTTTGCAATATCCTGTGATGGATATAAGATTTGAAAATGATGTATACATGTTATTGTTGTATTCCTGTTGTCCGTAACATAACGATAGTATTATTATCCTTGTTATAGATTAAGGGTTGATGAGACAAGTTCAACATTATTATTTGACAGATTGTGATAAAGTATGTTGAGGATACACCTTTCCTTTATTTTGGCATGATCGCGTAACTACATGTGTTTCATAATCAGACACAATGAGAAGTTCGTATTCCTGATGTTTTTGTACATTATCCTAGTGTCATAAGTTATCATATTCTCCCTTGTCAGGACTTTATATGTAGTGAAGTATTATTCTTCTTCCCGTCAATAGAGTAGATGGTCTCTCTCTCTCTCTCTATATATATATATATATATATATACACACACACACAATATTATAGTATATTCACCACCATCGAGCTGCTATTGGGAAGTATTGTAGTATTGTCACAAAAATCGAGCTATACTTAGTGGGCACTCCCCTATTGGTCAACCTCAGATCAGATGGTAAGTTATATATGGAAACTACTATGGCCTAGCGCCTACGAGCAAGCATAGTATGGAACAATAGTTACACGTATTGATCCTTATAAGGATGGACAACTATATTTCATATTATATTGATAGAGTTGAGTCAGTATTAGCACGTAAGCATCGCTTCAGTATATCTTTGACTCCTAGTTAATTTAAATTATTATGTTATTGGTTAAGTTTCAACTCTCAGTTATTATGTTTCCTTACATACTCAGTACATTATGACGTATTGGTGTTCCTTTTGCTAGGGATACTCCATTTCATGTCTGCATATCCTGATAGAAAACTGGATAGACATTGCTAGTAGATAGAGTCAAACATATGTTTTGTTGGTAAGCTCCACTTTCTTGGAGTTACCAGGTCTAGACCTTGGAGTCCATTGTGGGTAGGTCGAGCCTCTGTCCCGGCCATGATACAGTTCAGTTATATTTAGAGGCGTGTAGCCGAGTCCTCTGTATTTTGATATTAGTATCGAGGCCTTTCAAGCCCTGTGTATATGTTCGGTTAGGTATTGCTAGTTGGAGACATTCATGGCGGCCTCATGAACCTGCACAGTTATGTATATGAGCTTTTTGTATGTTTACCCCTCAAATAAGAGAGTCGTCATTTTTCAGTTTATTCAAAATATGGCCTCATCGGTTGATTGGTATTATTAGTTTGCAGGTTTCCTCGTTGGCCTAACTCGAGGGTTACCCCTCCAGAGTTTACAATTACAAAGTGGTACGCTCAGGTAGAGTATGGCACCGAGTACCGGCCATGCCTCCCCTGTTTTGGGGCGTGACGAATGCGGTGTAATGTGTATGATTGAGGTTTGCATGTACGACGGTGCACTTCTGTTTGAAGGTAAGGTCATGAGTCTTAAATACCATGGACAATTTTGGAAGTATAGAAGAATGCTGGCACTATCTGGTATCACCTGAAAAGGATGTGCTTCTCAGAAGATGCACTGTGTTTTCACTTGTGAATGCTTGAGTGGTATTATGGTAATCGTCTGGTTGTCGACTACTAACATTCGAATTTTTACGACATGGATCAAAAAAATTTTGGGGGTATTTCGTGCGAAATGATAATGCCTAAGGGATGTGTCTGCTATTTGAATGGTGTAATTGAGATCAAATATGGAGGTCCTTGTGTTATAGGTATCTGAAGACTGGGAGTTCTCATAGGAAAATTATTCCTTGGTTATTTCATGTGTTATTGATGGGTTATTGTGGACTTTTTGGGGGTTATCTACCTATTTTGGGAGGATAAAAATTGATATGGAGGCCACTGGTGGGCCTAATTAGAATATGTATTCTGCATCGGGTAGGATTTGTTTTTTCGGCATAATTATTATTAAAGGATGTTTCATCGGTTAGAATTTATCTTATTCGTGTTCTAATACATTTCATATGTTATTCTCTTGTGCTATGATGGGTTGTGAGATTATTGACTATTTACACACATGTTGTGATTTTCTTTTGGCCTTGTGGCAAAATTCGAGTGAGATGGATCTTGTGGTGTTCAATGGTTTATTTTCCAATAACTAGTATATTGTGTTGTCCATTTATCATTGGCTATGGTCATGTGCTTCGCATGCTTTCTATTGATACACATGTGTTGGACGGGTAAGAGAATTTTGGCAATGGATGTTTCATGTGGACCAATAAGTTTTGATTGGGTTATGCATCGCTATAGAGTTATATTGGGATATGATCGTTTGTGCTTATTTCATGTGTTTTGATTCCCTTATTGTGAGATGGTTTGATAGAATTGTGCTTTGTTGTGGTATTTTTTGAGCTTGGGGTATGGTTCTCTCATTTGGTTCTCCTTCCATCACTTGTTAAATTCGAGTTGTTTCTTGTTTGGTGCACATATTGCATCGTATGTAGCTCTAGGTCTCATTGGTGTGGCATGTCAATCGAGTAGCTTGCACCGGGTACAATGAGATTTTTGGACCTGGAATTTGTTCCATTATGTTTGCTTAAATGCTATGTTTTGAAGATCAATGTATGTAGTCAACTTAGAATTTGATAATGGTTCTTGTCGGGCGAGAAAGCTTCGTCAATTGTTTATCAGATGAATGGTTATGAATTTCTACATGTTTCTTCATCTTTTGCAGCGTACGAATATTTGGAACAATGTTTTATTTAATATAAGGTTTGTCACTAGTGTCGGGTTCAGTAATGAACATCTATTGGCCTTCTTGGAACACTTTATGCATGCCATGGGAGGAAGAGGGATTGGCTTTAGGTCGTTGCATGATATAGCTAAGGTATTATTTTATAAACTATGATGGAATTATAGAACAAAGCCAACTTTATGGAGGTCCTTCATGAGTCAAAAATATTGAAAAAAGATGAATCCAGTGATTGTTCCATGAAGGAAAGGATCACATATATGGAGAACAATGTTGGAGTGTAGGGATCTTATAGAACATCAAATAATCTGGCAACCAAAAATGGGCTCCTCACTGTTTTGGTATGATAATTGGACAGGATTAGGGGCACTGTATTTCCTAGTACCACGGAAGTTTGGAATTGATGAATATGTTCATAATGTTTATGAATATGAAGGATGAAATGTAGACAGAATATTTGAACTATTACCTGAAGAATATGCAGCACATATTATAGAAAATATCAAGCCACCTCTATCACAATAGGTACTCGATACACCTTATTTGATGTTTGATGTTTTTTATAGTGACTTTTTTGAGCTACCGATAATCAATACACATCCGAAGTGATCTGTCTTTCTTTTTGACAAAAATAACCGGTGCGCCCCAAGGCGACACACTTGGTTGTATGAAACCCCTTTCTAATAGATCTTTCAATTTCTCTTTTAACTCTCTCAATTCTGTTGGCGCCATTCGGTATGGTGGAAAAGATATTGGCTGCATATCCGACAATACATCAATCCCGAAATCGATATCTCTATCTGGTGGAATCCTAGGAAGCTCGTACGGAAATACTTCAAGAAATTCATTCACAACCGACACAAATTCGGGAGCAGGCACCTCTGAAGTGGTGTCTGCAACCCGGTCCAAATGGTAGATGCACCTTTTTCTGATCATCTTTGAGGCCTTAAGGTAGAAAATAAGCCTACCTATTGGCACAACATTATTCCCCTCCCACTTGATAACTAGTTCATTAGGACACTCAAGCCTCATAATCCTGGTTCGGCAGTTGAGTTTAGCAAAGCACAAACAGAGCCAATCCATCCCCATGATTACATCAAATCTACCATTTCTAACTCAATAATATCGGTCGTGGTATCCCGACCACGCACTGTGACAACACAATTCCTATAAACTCGCACGGCCGTAATAAAATCACCAACCGGAGTCGACACAGAGAACGACTCGTGAAGTTGTTCAGGTTCTATCCTAAAACTTGAATAAATAAATGGAGTAACATATGACAAAGAATACCTGGGATCAATAAGAGCATAAACATCATGTGACTTAATAGTTAGAATACCTATGAAAACATCCGAGGAAGCCTCTGCACTCTGGAGACCACTCAAAGTATAGAACCGACTGGGTCCCCCTCAACCCCGTGCTCCACCCCTAGTTGTATCGTGCCCGTCTGGAGCTGGAAGGCGTGCTGAAGATGTAGCGCTGAAGAGCTAGATGGCTGAGCAGTACCCCTACTCGCGCCCTGACTGGGTGCGCGGTGGTCTCACTAGATATGGCCTCTCTCTTTGCATTTATAGCACACCGGTATATCAACGTAACAAGTCTCAGAATGAGACCTCCCATACTTAGGGCATGGGGCCCTTTGCTGCTGCTGGAACCTCCCACCTTAACGACCCGACTGATGGAACCTTGTGCTATCTGAACTTGGTCCAAAGCAACCCCCCTGCTGATAACTGTGCCCTGATGACGGGGCACTGGCTGAGAACTGAGCATAGGACTGGGATGGCCCTGATGATCCTCTCCTAATGGCTGATCTCCCACCTACATCTGAACTCCCAGGGTTTCCCGCTGACCGGGCCCTACTACCACTCTCTCTCTCCATCCTTATCTTCAACTTCCAAGCCTCTGTGGCTTGGGCGAATCCCATGATCTTCCCATAATTCACATCCGAATGCAAGGTAGCTTTGGCAGCTTCATTAACAACCAAGGGACCAAGGCCCTGAACAATCCGTCGAACTATGGGCTCCATAGTCGGCATCAAGTTGATGGTATTTTGGTCAGGCGCACGAATTCCATGTGGTACTCTCACACACTCGTGTTTCCCTGCTTAAGGACCTCAAACTCTGCAGCACGGGCTACCATAGTCTCAGTAGGCAAGAAATGATCCATGAAGGCATCAACAATACCCAACGGGAACCCTCCCACATCTCAAACCATGAATACGCTGCTCCCTTTAACCGATAGGAAGCCAACTCCACCTCTTATGTCTCTGTAGCCTTCATAACCGGGATAGTCTTGTACATTTCATCTATAAAATTTCGAGGATCTGCCTCTGGGTCGGTGCCTGTGAACTCTGGATGGGCTAACCGTAGAAACTGGTTGACTTTGGAACCTAAAGAATCCCCTTGCTGACCAGAGGACGCATAGGCAACACTTGACCTTTGGGCCTGGGAGGCCACTAGCTAGGTCAACATCTGAATAGCTCCCCTGAGGTCCCCATCAGAAATACCGGGACCAGGAGCTGGGACTGAGGAACGATCAGGAACATCAGCGGGAGGGATTTTAGCACCCTCCGCTGGAGTAGGAATAGGAATAGTCTGGCCTGGAGTGGAGGAGTCAGGCTGGTTTGTGGCCGGGGAATCATTCATACCCGCACCACCAGCTGGAGAATTTGTGGCCACTCCTGAGGTGGCATTGGCCTCTTGTTCGAGTCGAGCTCTCTTCTTGGGTGCCATTTACTTAAAATTGTGACAATGCACGAGTTAGATAAAGATGTTTTCACCTTCCACTTCATCACACGATACAGAGTAACAATGAAAGGGTATTTTCCTAAATGTACATGCAGCCCCCTAATTATAGATGTGGTTGACAACACACCGATAAGAAGGGATCTACTAGATCTGGCTTTGAGACTTACTAGGACACTTTTATATCCTGAGGAGCTGATACAAGGTTTTTCATGCCCCAAAACCGAGGAACGAGACCGGCGCCCAACCGAATGATCCTTGTCAAGCGGACCTAGATTGCCTTTCCTGCCCAACGCATTACCCCGTGTTTACGATATACATTATTCCACATGGATTAGAAATTTAGAGCTTAAGCATGAATTTATCATTTGAGTTAACTTCATACTTTATCATTTATGTTACACCCCATGTTTCTGTACATGAATATATGCCATAAGTAAATTGTTGTAAGCTCAAAAAGAATGAAATCCTTCTACAAGGCTAAGGAAGGTTTATCGAAGTATTAGGTAAGTTAGGATGAATGAGACGTTTTAATCATGATTTAAATTCCTTTGAAGTAATTATATGTCTATATATGATGTATGTATATGAAATATAAAGTTTTTAAAAAAATCGGATTTAATGTTGCGAAAAAAAAACCCAAGGATTTGCCTCGCAATGAAACATTTTGTGCAACACATTTCATGTGTTATATAAGGTCTTTTTGGGGCATATTATATACCGAAACGAAGGTCTTGGAAACTAGTTTCCAAAGGTCCAACCCATTTATTCATACGGCATCGGAGCAGAGAAATATTTATTTTTAAACTAAGGTCGCCAAATCTCATTGCCGCACTTCGGAGAAACTGGCAGGTTTATAGGCCATGTTGCGATGCAGTTCTCTCCCAATATATTGAGAGTTAAATGGATATGATTATATTAAATTAAGTATCTATGTGTCTAGTTTTCAACGCTGCAAACCGTTTGTCAATACAATATCAGAATAAAGAGATACAAGTGTCTGAAATGGAACCGCTCATGGGATCATCCTATTCATCGGTAATCAGTTTATCCACTCAAGAACTCTTATATGTTCTCTTGAGAAGATCCACCCAATTAATGTTTTCATGATTTGGTAGGTTACTAAAACTTGATGGTATGTTTCCAGTGAAATTATTTTGAGGAATATCAAGCTAAATCATTTTTGTAACATTGGCTAAAGAGGATGGAATGGAACCAGTGAAGTGATTTTGCGCTAAATGAAGTATCTGAACATTAGGGAACAAGTTGCCTATATTGGATCTGAGATTACCACCAAAGTTGTAAGAAATTGATATTAATTCAATAAAGGAAAAATTATACAATGAAGCAGGAAACTCCCCTGATAGTCTATTTATTGCTACTCCAATCTCTCTTAATATGGTCAAACTCGAGCTAGCCATAAACGTCAGTTTACTCGTGTTTCAAGAAAATCGGCTCAGGTATGTTAAGGCTATCCCTTCTTTATTTTTCATGGTCCAAATCATCTGAAAGAAACAAGCAAACTCATGGTTTCCATAGATTACTCTATTCATAGAAATACTAGGGGTGTCTAAATTCTTGATTCCTCATATGAATTATTATTATCTTCTGTTCATGGGTCTCGAAAATAAGTATGTTGGTAAAGTTTATTTCATGATATTAATCAGAGGCATAATGGCCTTATGACGTACCGAGAGGTTTTATTGAAGTATTTCATATGCATTTCATGCATTTACATATTCACATTGACCCATGACCAGATGGCGTTACATACGCGTATATATGTACATATATGTATATGGGATATGGGAAAAGGTTATGGCGTTATATACGCACCACCACCTGATCAGTTGGTATATGATGATGTTGTTACCCACAATGGCTGAAATATGATTCGAACGGCGTTATATACGCGTATATATGTATGTATATCCAAACAGCATTATATACGCGTATATGTGTATGTATGTATATGTATATAGGATATGGGAAAGGTTATGGCGTTATATACGCAGGACCACCTGATCAGTTGGTATACGATGATGATTTTGCTCACAGTGGCTGATGTCATATGATGGGATGCCCTCAGAGGCTGATGATGTTATGAAACATGTACCTATGCACGACATGACATTCATACCTATATGCATGATGCTAAAAGTAATTTATGATTTACAAAGTTATTCAGACTTACAGGTTGAGTCATGTACTCTATATGTCATCCATGTCTCTTATGTATTTAATTGTGTATCTTACATACTCGGTACATTATTCGTTCTGACATCCCTTTTTCCTGGGGACGTTGCGTTTCATGCCCGCAGGTCCCGATAGATAGGTCGAGATCCCTCCAAGTAGGCTATCAGCTCAGCGGAAGATGTTGGTGCGCTCCATTTGTTTCGGAGTCGCTTGTTTGGTTAGTATGATTTAGACACGTATTTTTTGGTAAGGCGGGACTCTCTCCCGACCTTTATGATATTTATGTACTCTTAGAGGCTAGTAGACATATGCCGTGTATATAAAGGATTGTATGGCTTATGTTTTGAGTTTATAAAGGACTATGCTGGCTTATTAGGCATGTATGTAATAATATAGTAAGAAAGATACGTTATGTTGGTACTCGGTCGAGTAAGGTATCGGGTACCCGTCGGGGCTAATCGGTTTGGGTCGTGACAATTTCGACATTTGGTAATCACAAAACCTACAATAATTCCGATTCGGACCACAACTACTAGTAAACACAATTACTGCCCAAAATACATATATGTACAACCCACATCATGTCTAGGGAGCCTCTAAGAGTACTAATGGTTTACACAATACTTGCTGGAAAAAAGGCCCCGACTATACCTTAAAAGACATAACATATACAAAAGTGATGATATAGACTACACATCTTGGGGCCACCGGATCTGCTGAAGATATGAAGGGAAAACACCATTATCGGATGTCTGAGCGACCTCTTGTGGAAACACTTACATCCATATAAAAGATGTAGTGCCCCTGGTAAAAGGGACGCTAATACCGTTGAATAGTACTAGTATGTATGAAAAAAGTTTATTCCAAGTAGAATCAAACAGTACACAATTGGAAGAAATTCAGGTTAACCACACAAGTACCACACAGATATACAGAAAGTCATAAATGAAGATTCCACAGTTACTCATTTCAATTGCCCATCTGTTGCGGCGCGCAACCCGATCCCACCGTACATTCACATCTCACCCTTATTACCTCCCCGTCATTATTACTTCGTGTTGCAGCACGCAACCCGATCCCACCGTACATTCACATTTCACCCTTATTACCTCTCCACCCTTATTACTTCGTGTTGCGGCGCGCAACACGATCTCACCATACAATCCCATTTGATAGTAACAACAACCAACAGTTTTATCACAGGGATCTTCATCATCGAGAACATAAGTTCATATCAACCAACAACTATATGAAGTCAAGGCACAATAATTCTTACCAAACAATAGGTCACGTATGGTGTTGCCATCATATTTTAACTTTATTAAATCAATCCACAGTTTATTTTCATCATTTGCCACACTCGGCCCTTAGCAATTAGATACATTCCCACATTAGAGTACGTTAACATTCTTTCATTTAGTAGCACATGCTTCCATATTCACATATTCGAACATTTAACGAACCTTACACATGATAGGATAAGCACAACTAATCACCCTTCACAATCGCAATAGCATGGTAATCGACTAAGGAAATCAGAGAATGAAATCTTACAATTCGACACAACAGGACACTCAATTCACATATGCTCACGCAAGAATTTCATACCATGTGCTCTGACACCAATAAGGTGATATTACTAAGATTAAAGTTAACCATACATACCTTGAATCGGAATTCCCTTTCAATTTTCTACCACAATTCACCGGACCTTCTCGCACCTTCAATCCAGTTCGCAATGTGGCATAATTGAACTTAGAATTAGGAAAAATGATCATGTCTTGAACTCACTTGAGAATTCTATAAAACACTAGGTGTTCCTTTAGATTAAATGGCCTCTTTTTAGTGAAATATTACTCTAACCCATTTCATTTTACTAGATTATGACTAGTATGTTACATGCATGCAAGACTCCTACCCCCATCTTTACGAACTTACCTATCCGTGTTTCATTTTAACAAAATCTGGAAATTAGGGTTGATGGGGTAGAATCTTACCTCTTGTAGTAAAGAAAATTGTGTCCTACTTGATCAATTCTAGGTCTTAGCAGTGATGGAGGAACAAATTTGATGAAGTTGGAACACTCTCTAGAACCCACTCTATCCTCTCTCTAATTTATTAGAAAATAAGCTTAAAATGAAAGGGATAAGTGTTTTAATGAACTGGGGGTCGGGTATACAATTAGAATTTTAATAGTCCTGAAGCAGAAATGCGGTCAGGGATGCGATCGCATTCCTACTATGAGGTGCGCGTTCATGTCGCATAAATGGCCCTCAAATGGGCCAAAAATAAAAGCAGACTGCCCAGGTATGTGACTACTATGCGGTCTGCATACCTTTTATGTGATCGCATAGTGCGTCGCATAACTCCCTCCGCAAAAATCAAGGTGCAAGAATGTGACAACTATGCAGCTCGCATTCGTGAAATGCAATCGCATTCTAAGCCGCATAGTTGTCCTAAAAATGGACAACAAACTGTCCAAGTATGCGACCATTATGCGGTCCGCGTACCTGATCTGCGATCGCATATTGGACCGCTGACCTGCGCAAATCTGGAAAATTATATCTTTTAAGTCCCGGGATACTTTTTACTCAAAAAGTCTGCAGTTTAAGAATTTATACAGTTATAATAACACGGGGACCTATTTGGGCATTATTTTAGCCATGAAAATTTAAGGTTCTTTACATTGTATGAGGGGGAATGGAATATAATTGAGGAGAGAGGATGCAAGGTGGAATAGATCAAAGGAGATAAAATAGATCATGTTGTACAAGGCCATAGGGAGGAGTACAAGGTGCTAATTTTTTACTCTAACCGTGTTTTCTTTTTTGCAGGAAACGTTACTGTACTCATTCCTTTCCACTCACTACGACTTATATGGATGGTATCAGTACATTGTACTCATTACATTGAAGAAGTCAAGGTGGCATGCACAAGAACGAAAACAGTTTTGTGGAAAACCCCATGGTCTAGCCTCGTGAAGTACTGGTTTTGGCATAAATTTTTGGCAAGCACAGAGGCTCTTTGGAACAAAACTGTGGTGCAGGCTCATTTATTAGCATGTGAGGTAACAAGCGTGACAGAAAGCTCAACAAAATTCAATGAAACAAGACACGTATTAGAAGACAAAACCTCAATAGCTGGAAGGTCATCAAAAATAACATGGTACATTAGACAGAAGAATACGGGGTCTAATAGAACAAAAAGGAAAATCATTATGACATGGAAACTCAATGGGATACATCAGGAGGATCTACAAGTAATGGCCTCATGAAATAAGCAATGGATGGTTAGCAAAACTCAAGACAAAATTGGTGCAAAAATAGTGATGTGGACAGTGCATTATTTCAATATCATGGCACGATTTAAACAAAAAGCTTCAAATGTTAACATATGGAGGATTACATTCAAAACTAGACAAGGAATCAAAGATCAAACAAAGCAAAAAGAACAAAGGGCAGTGATGAACAAGTGCAATCAAGGTGGATATAAATGCAAAGGCAAGGCAGTGGATAAATTTGAAATGCAGCGGGAATTTCTTTGGCTTCATGGTCTAGTTATTAAACATAAAGGCTACATTAGATTTAATGTACTACCATTATTTAGAATTTCACTCAATTTTGGTAATAGGATACATGTAGTTTTCAAAGTTTATTGCGTACAAAGTGTATGAAATCGTGACAATGTTTTTTTTATTTTTCAATATGTATAAAACCTATCCCTAGGCACTGCATAGTAGATTGATTAAAATAAAATATATAAATGTTATAATTTTGAGTCGTATTTCAAATGAAATATATGATACTAATTTTTATAGAGATTGTGATTTTTATTACACCTCCACCCCATACATTGGGGTGAGGCGGCATGTGCGCTTTGCGTAGAGTTATGGAATTGTAATTACACCTGCACCCGCATAAATTTAGGTGAGGTGTAATGGACGATTTGTATAGAGTTGTTGTATTGTGATTGCACCTCCACCCGTATATATTGGGGTGAGGTGACGAGGTCACTTTGTGTAAAGGTGATTATAGAGGATCTCGACTTAAAATTTATGAATTTTATTAAATTATCTTGATGAATTTCCTTTGGATTTAACGGTTATCTATTCAATTGTATTATTACCATGATCCAACGAGGTGGAGTGAGTTCACCGATGCCTTTACGGATCATTTCTTTCCTATCGAGACTAAGGCAGCTATGTCGCTGTGTACGAAAGCCTGAAGCGGGGTAGCATGAGTGTGTGGGAGTACCATCTGTAGTTCGCACGCCAGTCCAAGTATGCTATTCATATGTTGCCCACAATGGAGGCTACAGTGCACCGGTTTTTGAAGGGGCTTAGCCCCTGGGTTATTAATAAGGCTGCTATAGTTTCTTTGAATTCCGAATGAACTTTGGGAAAATGATGGCATTTCCTCAAGCAACAGAGAACCATAAACTAAAAAATAATATGGAGCGTGAGGGTAGCAGCAAGGCCCGGTCCACGGGCAACTTTGGTGGTTCTTCTAATAGTGGTGGTGGTTGGTCAAAATTTATTTGGGGGGNCAACTCAGTCTTTCGCCCAATCATCGATGAGTGCAAAACCACCAGGGCCTAGTCAGCAGTAGTGGAGTCCTTTCAGGCCCAGTTAGGGCGACAGGGGACCCCACCAGTAGTGTCAGTTTTGAGTGGGATTACAGCAGTAGTGGAGGCCCTCATGGCGCAGACATGGGAGGATACACTTTGGGGTCTACTTCATGGACCTACCTATATGCTACAAGCGTGGTATGAGGGGTCATATTTAGAGGTATTGTCGCTCGTCTTGCCTGACCATGAGCAGAGTTATGGCGCATCCAGCTAGCTCTACAAGGACTACATCTACAACACCTCCTCCATCTAGAGGCATCCCAATACCCGTATAACATGTTGCAGGTAAGAGTGGTGCACAGAGTTCAGGGGGACCCAGCAGAATTTTATGTTATGCAGAGGCGTCGGGATTCAAAGGCCCCTCCAGATGTTGTCACTGGTATATTGACTGTTCAATTCCATGATGTGCATGCTCTTATTGATCCCGATTCCACTTTGTCCTATTTTACACCTTATGTTGCTATGTAATTTGGGATAGAACCACAACAAATTCTTGATCTGTTATTTGTATCTACTCCAATTGGCGAGTCTATTGTTGTTGCACGGGTTTATAGGTATTGTATTGTCATGGTGCATGGTTGGGAGACCATGGATGATCCCATTGAATTGGGGATGTTTGATGTCGATGTACTAATGGGGATTGAATAGCTTTATTCATGTTTTGCCATGCTTGATTGTCAAACCAGAACCGTTAGGTTTGAATTTTCTAATGAGCAGGTGATTGAATGGTAGGTTTATTTCTTAACTTAAGATCACGAATATGATTAACAAGGGGTGTATATACATTTTTGTCCGGATTATGAACACCGATGCTGAAGCGCCTACACTCGAGTTTGTTCCAGTTATGAATGAATTTCTAGATGTCTTTGCGGATGAACTCCCTAGTATCAATCCAGGCAGGGAGACTGATTTTGGGATTAATGTGATGCCTGTTACACATCCTAAATCTATTCCACCATACAAGATGGCACCGACAGAGTTCAGGGAGCTGAAGGAAAAATTAGAGAATTTGCTAGAGAAGGTTTTCATTTGGCCAGTTGTGTCATATTGGGGCACACCAGTCCTTTTTATAGGGAATAAAGATAGGTCACTGAGAATGTGTGTTGAGTATCGGTAACTCAACAAGTTTACGGTCAAGAATATGTACCCACTGCCAAGAATAGTTAGCTTGTTTGATCAATTGCATGGTGGTAAGTATTTCTCCAAAATTGATTTGAGGTCCGGGTACCAACAATTCAAGAGCAGGGAGCAGGATATTCCAAAAGCAGCTTCAGAACCTGGTATAGGCACTTGGAATTTCTGGTAATGTCGTTTGGACTAACAAATGTCCCAGCAGCTTTCATGGATCATATGAACTGAATTTTCAAGTCGTTCCTCGAATCTTTTGTGATAATGTTTATTGATGATATCCTTGTATATGCATGAAGTCAAGAGTTCCACTCCGATCACTCAGGGTAGCTCTACAGACTCTACTACAGCACCAGGTTTTTGCAAAGTATTCAAAATGTGAATTTTGGCTGGAATCTGTCGCATTCTTGGGTCATGCTGTCTCCAAATAAGGAATTAAGGTTGATCCTCGGAATATTGAAGCTATGAAGAAACTGTCCTAGATCTACAACTCCAAACGAGATTCGTAGTTTCTCGGGATTAGCAGGTTATTATAGGAAGTTTGTTGAGGGGTTCTCCACCCTTGCCTCCCTGCTGACTAAATTGACGCGGAAGGCAACTAAGTTCCAATGGTAAGATGCTTGTGAAAGGAATTTTCAAGAGTTGAAATCAAGATTGACAATGGCACCATTGTTGACCCTACCAGAGGGTGCATATGGGTTTGTCGTATGTTGTGATGCTTCGAGAATCGAACTTGGGTGTGTATTAATGCAACATGGAAAGGTGATAGATTATGCTTCTAGGCAACTCAAGAATTATGAAAAGAACTACCCACCACATGACTTAGAACAAGCAGTGGTGGTTTTTGCATTGATGATTTGGCATCATTATTTGTATGGCGTCTATGTGGATATATTAACAGACCACAAGATCCTTCAATACATTTTCAAACATAAGCAATTGAATTATAGGCTAATGTTGTAGCGGATCCTCTCAACTAGAAATCTATGGGTAGTCTGGATCACTCGGAAGCATATAAAAGGCTGTTGGCCAAGAAGCTTCATCAGTTGGCTAGTTTGGGAGTTCGCCTTGTGGACTCTAGTGAAGGGGGTACTTGTGCAAAATAGGGCTTAATCATTGCTTGTTGTGGAAGTCAAGGAGAAACAATACCACGATCCATTGTTTGTACAACTGAAGGGGGGGATTCATAAACATAAGACTACAACTTTTTCTCTTGGCATGGATGATGGTACACGAAGGTACTAAGGGTGATGATGTTTTCCAAATGTATATGGTCTACGGGAGAGAATAATGACCGAGGCTTACACTTCCAGGTATTATGTGCACCATGGTTATACCATGATGTACGATGATCTTAAGGAAGTCTATTGGTGGAATGATATGAAGAGTAATGTAGCAGACTTTGTGGCAAGATGTTCCAACTGTCAGTAAGTGAAGGTCGAATATCAAAGGCCCGATAGGTTGGCACATAACATAGAAATTTCGATGTGGAAATGGAAGATGATCAAAATGGACTTTGTGGTAGGACTACCTCGCACTCCTTGTAAGTGCAACTCGATTTGGGTGATTGTGGATCGAATTATGAAATCAACACACTTCTTACTTGTTAGGGCTACCAACATAGCAGAACAATATGCTCAGTTGTATATCAAGGGAATAGTCAGGTTGCATGGCACTCCAGTTTCCATCATTTCTGATTGGGGAGCACAATTCACAACTAACTTCTGGAAGAAATTTTAGTAATGGTTGGGCACTTAGGTAAATCTTAGTACATACTTCCATCCACAGACAGACAGGCAAGGAAAGCAGACTATTCAAACACTTGAGGATATGTTGCACATTTGTGTTCTTGACATCAAATGTAGTTGGGATGATCATTTGCCGCTTACATAATTTGCCTACAACAACAATTATCATGTTAGGATTCGAATGTCATCACTCGAGGCTTTATATGGAAGGATATGTGGATACTCTATTGAGTGGTTTGAATTTTGGGATGGGGAATTGATAGGACCAGGCGTCGTGCATCAATATATGGAGAAGGTTAAGGTTATTAAGTATTATTAAAAACGACTTATTGTCGTCAAAAGTTGTATTCGGATGTTTTTCGCAGAGATTTCGAGTTCAAAGAAGATGATTGGGTATTCTTGAAGGTTCCCCCATGAAAGGTGTAATGCGGTTTGGTAAGAAAGGGAAATGTCACGACCCCAAATCTAAACTAGTCGTGATGGCGCCTATCGTGGAACTAGGCAAGCCAAATTAACACTCAGCGTAAAGAATCTTTCATTTATAACATTTATAAACTGATAACCCGTAAAGGTTTCATTTAAATTACCTTTTAAATAGACAAAGCTACACCATATGTTTTAAATACAACCCCAAGAACCCGGAGTAACTGGTCATGAGCATCTACAGAAAATATACAATTCTGTAAAATAAACTCTATAATAGTAAGCAGGAGATAGTAGGGATGTGGACGCATGCAGCTACCTCGCAAAATCTCCGAGAAGTCTCTGGAACAAATAGAAAGCTCACTCTGCCCTAGTACCTGGATCTGCACACAAGGTGTAGGGAGTAATGTGAGTACACCAACTCAGTAGTAATGAAAATAAATCAGGTCTGAGAAGTAAGAAACACATAAAGTCAAATCATCAATTTACAATAAGCACAATCTTTCTTTCCAACAGTGTATACGTTAAATCATCACGCTTAAAAAAGCCGATTTCAGTGAAAACCCTTTGAAAAGATGTAACTTCCAACAATTTCAATAAAATGTCCAAGAAGTTTAGTGTAAAATGATATGAATCATAAGTATCCACTCGGGCAAAAACATGAATAATAAACCGCCCCTCGGGCATAACATGACTCATAATCAGTCCCTCAACATGCCTGACAATCACTCGTTATCAGCCCCTCGGGCAACCTCACAACCACTCATGCCTCCCAGTCACTCGTAACTCAGCACTCAACACTCGCACTCAGTAGGTACCTGCCCTCACTGGGGGTGTATTGACTCCGGAGGGGCTCTTACAACCCAAGTGCAATATCGTCGCGGCGTGCAGCCCGATCCATTATATCTAGTTGCGGCGTGAAGCCCGATCCATATATATATATATGTATATATATATATATTTCTGCGGCGTGCATCCCTTCCATATATACTCCTCACAATATAGGCTCTCGGCCTCACTCAGTCTGAAACCTCTCAAAATCCACTCGGGCTATCAGTAAAACGGGGTATTCGACCCAAAAATATCATTTTATGCATCAAAGTAGTGTAAATGAGACTGAGTTTTAAATCAGTTAAGCATAATATGACGGAGCGTAAATCAAATGTCAACACAGTGAGGAATAGAATTAAAAAGCCCCCAAGGGGTCTAAACACATGGCACGAGGCCCAAATAGGACATTCCGCCCAAAACATAGTAATAATCTTTAAACATGAAATATCATATGGTTTATAATCAAATACGCAACTTAATAGTTGCTATGGGACGGGCCAAGTCACAATACTCATCGGTGTATGCCACACACTCATCATCTAGTATGTGCACCACTCTAATACAGTGATACAGTTTGATGTTCGGGGTTTCATACAATCAGGACAAGATTTACAATCATTACTTACCTCAAACCGGCCCGAAAAGTACTTCGCGATGCTCTTGCCCCTTGAATCGGCTCTCGAATGCTCCGTGTCTAACCAAAACTAGATTAATAACATCAATATATGCTAGGGAGACGAAACCCATTCAAAAATTATCAAGATTAGGCACAAATCCCTAAATTGGACAAACCGGACCCACGTCTCGGAATTCAATAAAGATTACAAAACCAGAATCCTTATTCTCCAACGAGTCTATACATACCAAGAACATCAAAATTGGACCACAATTACCCCTTCAATTCCTAAATTAAATTCTCCAATTTCCCATTCCCTACCTTCCCCAATTTACACCTCAAAAACATGTAATCTAGTCAGATTATTCGATGATAATTCAATATTATGGAGTAGAAATGATCACAAGTGACTTACCTCAAGATTTCCCATGACTTCTCGCTCAAAAATCGCCCCAAGCCGTGTTATTTTCGTTAAAAAAATGTGGAAATGAGCTAAAAAAAAAGACAGCTAAAAAAAAACACGAATCTGGTTGCTAACAGCCCAAATCCCGTCGCTAAAAGTGCCAAATCGAGTCGCTAAAGGTGCGCACCAGATCTTGTTGCACCAGCAATATTTATTATCAGTAAAAAGGCTCTAACTCCACCATACGAGCTCGAAATTCGACGATTCTTGTTCCTACGGGTCACAAATAATAATACAACATATCCCTTCAATCGAAACTCAATTCAGAGCTCATTTTCTCAGTGTGATACCCATTTCTCTTGTTCAACAATTAACTCATGTTTTGCGTCGAAAACCCAATCGCGATTTGATGAAATTAGACCTAACTTTCCAGATCACTCCTATAATTCATTATCAAAATCCCGGAAGTCTAAAAATCAAATTTCGATCTCTAGAACTAAAAATGGACCTTTGGATCATTACATGCTTATGCTCAAAACGCTAAAACCTTCCAAAACTTATTTGAGCCTCATAGGACCCCAACAAAGTATACTAACAAGTCAAAAATCACTTAATGGATCTAACCAAATCATAAAAATCCAAATCCGAGATCGAATACTTAAAAGTCAAAACTTGGTCAAACCTTTCATATTTAAAGCTTCAAGCTAAGAATTGTTCTTCCAAATCTATTCCGATTATCCTGAAAATCAAAACCGAAGATTTACATAAGTCATAATACATGATACGGGTCTAGTAATGCCCGAGAACTGGCGAGCAAAGTGAAAATTCTCAAAACGACCTGTCGGGTAGTTACATCCTCCCTCACTTAAACATACGTTCGTCCTCGAGCGTGCCAAGAGTTGTTCCGAAAACCATCAAATCACTGGGTAACCTTACCATGCACATACCCGGGGGTGATACCACATCACCCTATCCCATATAGGTCCGGTAACACAACATAACAGAAATTTTACAATTCACCATAGCCCATAACCTTATAACCAATTTTCCACTTCCGAAATTGTCTATAAGATAGGAATCTCACATCTACACACTGAATAAGTCTGAACACGATTTATCAAGCAATAACCGCAATCCAAGATAAAATCACACGATATACCGCTTAACTCAGACACTCATAGCGATAACTTCTAATCACAACAACTTCTCAAACAACCCAATTCCGCTAATAAACCTCTTATCAAACCAAAGCCTCATTCCAACACTTTCGTATTCTGCTAATGATGAATGAAACGCGCAGAAAGTCATAACCATTCCTTAGATCAACCAGTCATGGAGCTCCCTCTCCTTTGGCAAGGACCATAGTAAATATTTAAGCTGAATCCCGATATTATCCTCAATACATACTGAATTGAATCTGATATTATTCATTCTATATCCCAATGACCTCATCTCATCCAACACGACTACTCTAGTGACATGACACAACAATACAATCTAAAGCCACAACCCGTGCGATCCGCACACCTATAAGCAACAATCCAAATGTACTCAAATCATGGAAAAAATGACTCAAATAAGAGAGTTGTACTGCAAGCTCACCAGTACCACCACAACATAATGCTTAGAACCCATCACACATCGTAGAACCAGAACACTTGAATCTAATCCAAAGGATCATACCTCTACATAACATCGCTGCAATGCGCGACCCTATCCAAACACTGGTCCACATGAGACACCTGAAGTCACCATGCTCAAAATCATCAACAACGTGCAATTTTATGTCTAGTACCTAAAGTAAATCACCATAACTACGGAGAAGTAAATGACGCAATTCCATGCCAGCCCAAATCAGAAGGAACATAACCCATGCGTCTCAATCTCGCAATGCCCAATAACTTACTTTACTGAAATCCCGCTATACATCCCAAATAAATCCGCACCATATGTGAATATAACCAACAATCACCACTACGAAGGGTAACACATAGATCACTCCAGAATATGAATAAAATCTATGATAATAGAATGGTATATCCCTCGAAAATAGCAATTTAGAGTCAACAATTCGGACCCCGTGCAGAACACACACCCATACTGGCCTACCAATAACCCTAAATCAACTCTGGTCACCCACAACAGATAGATAACTCTCCGAAAGTTCACAATGACTAAATCATGGCATATACTAACATCTGACTAGCTTTGCTCGCATCTTCACAGTCCACAACCACAAATTAATTTGTTTATGAAAATGCCCAGTCTCGAAGTCGATGAAGTGCACCAATTACCATATCTAATCCCAACTCCACCACTCGAATATATAAAATGTCTCTAATACTAAATCATTCCACGAGGGATGCCCCCATAATTCCTCTGCGTCACCAAGCAACCTTAAATATCAGCAGTTGATCCAACAAGAGAGCGTCGCAATACTGGTGAAGCACCCTTAACTCCACACATTGACCTTTATGAAATGTATACCCTCATCAAGCCAGCCAATTGGTGATATCATCTACCTAGTCATCTGAAACTGCCAATGCTGCCTGAGAAATTTGACCTTCCTTCCACGACTGAATCGAGATCTCACATATGCAAATCTCAACTCTACACAACATACCGCATATGCCACCCCATCCTATGATATATATGAGAACTTCATGGTCTCTTCCGATCCAAAAATGAATATACACCCAACTAGTCAAGAACATAACATTTGATCCCATGCAGAAGCAAAATCACTATACATCACATGCTCCTCACTCCGCTAGAAAATACACATCTCTAACCATAGTAGAAACCATCCAGAACTATCTGTATTCCATTTTCACAACACCAAACCGTTAGGACTGAATCCTTCTAACTCAACCAAGGTACGCAGGTCATCAAAACCCAAGAACATTGCCAGGAAACACCTGTAAAAACTCATTACCTCATAAGAACCCAAAGAACTAATCATATCCCTTACCATGTCGATCCGACATACTACCAAGATGTCCTATTTATCCATGTTCCTTCTGAATTATCTTCTAATTAGTACTTCTCCTTTCCATAATTCCTCTATCCTCAACCCAAACTCACCACACGAGACCCCAGCATAAAACCACATTGTCCAAGGCTCATAAGCTGCTGAATACTCTCTCAAACATCCCCCAAAGCACCATATTCAAAATCCTTGACCTAAAGAGACTTCTTGCAAATCTAAATCCATTAGCTTCACCTTCCTGATACTGATATGAAGAATCTATGACAATGTTTTACACCCTCCAACGTAAATCTCAATTTATAGCCAATTACAGATCTCAAAGAGTTCCAATCGTTATATATAACCTTGAACCATCATAATCATTCTTGAGAGTCACCCACTCTACGCAATTCTCAATTAAATTGATCAAACAGACCGTACTACCTAGCCCCATTTGTACCACTACATACAAGGAAGTAATCCACAATTCGAAGTAACCAAGTATATTCCTACTCCGCACACACTAACCCATTTAGTAATACAACTCAAACATTCAATAAAACCTTATTACCCATAGAGTATATTACAACATGTATTCAAAATTTTCGTTACTCAAGCCCTTCCAAAACTCCACCTCTGCTGGTCATAACTGATTCCTCGATATACCTCGAACCGAGACCAATACAACACATAATCGTGCAATCAACTTAATATTAACAAACTCCCCCACTTGACTCAAAGAAAACGATCAAGACAAACAATAACTCACAATGCTCATACGCCATCACTACCACCATAGTGCAGTGAGATTCAACAAAATCCTTTATACGCTCATATGACATAACCCAATCTAACTTAAGACCGAAGTCAAATACTCAATGGTTCTTGCTACATCTCCCGCCAATTGATTTTTGTCACAATCAAACACCCTGAACACATCTAACCATCAAATCACACTCACCACGTAGTCATCTAGTCACCAAATCCCATCAATAAGAACACAAACGGACATATAAGTCCCCAAATGCACGTGCTCGCACAAATAAAATCTCAGCACTCAAGACAAACATAAAATCCGGCCTCAAGTCCTCCAGACTGGCCCATTATCAATATGCTGAAAATCACATCTCACCCATGGGAATCACAAGTCGTTGATGCACAACTGATACCGAGCGCTCACGTACGCATTCGAATACATGAAAGGAATTGACATAGTTACATTTTTGGCTGAATAAATGGATTCGCACGAAAAAAATTAAAGAATGTGAGATTTTTCCTAAGGGTTCTGCAGCCTCTCAAAAATAAATACAGACGTCTACGTACTGATCCGCAAGACTCTACTAAACCTGCTCATGATCTATGAGTCATATGTAACCTAGGCTCTGATACCAAGTTGCCATGACATACAGGCCTATAAGGCTAAAATGATCACTCGTACATTGAACATAGGCCGACAAGGCCATACAATCTTTCACGTACATGACATATGTCTACAAGCCTCTAAGAGCAGATAAATACCATAAAGGTTCGGATAGGTACCCGCCGTACGAATCAACACATGTCCAAATCATACTGACCAAATACGCAAATCCGGAGCAAATAGAGTGCACCATCTTCTGTGAGCTCATAGCCTACTTAGAGGACTCTCAACCTTTGTATCGGTACTTGCGGGCATGAAATGTAGCATGCCCGGGCGAAAGGGACGTCAGCACAAATAATATACTGAGTATGTGAGGAATGAAAATCAGTAAATAATAGACACGATAGAAACATGGAGGACTCAACATGTAAATCAAAATAGCTCTGTAAATCATTTCATATTTTTAATGTCATGAATATGCGTATAAATGTCATACCATGCATAAGTATATGCGTACACAACATCATCAAGCCTCTAAGGGCATCATATCATATCATCTCGGCTACTATGGGTAAATCATCAACGTATACCAGCTAATCAGGTGGTGGTGCGTATATAACACCATAACTTTTTCCCATATCCCGTATACATAAAATATACATGTATATAATGTCATTTGGTCATGGATCAATGTACATGTATAAATGCATGAAATGCATAAGAAGTACATTAGTAAGATTTATCGGAATGTGATAAGATCAACACGTCTTGTATTAATATAATGAAATAAACTTTATCAACTTATGTATATTTTGAAACCCATGAACGGATGATAGAATAGTATGACACATGGGGAATCAATAACATAGGCACCTCTAGTATTTCTATGAATAGAGTCATTTATGAAAGTTTTGCATTTGCTCATTTCGTTTATATTGCATGGACATGCCAAAAGGAAAGAAGGGATAACCTTAACATACCTGAGTCGATTTTCTTGACAATCCCTCTAACACCCGTCAATCGCGACAAAACATGTAACTGCAAGATCGAAGTAGGAAAAAATCCGTATGATATTCTTGAGAAAGATTACATCGTACTCCCTTATAATTGCAAAATCCCGTTTCTATGATGCTAGGAAATCTCGTTTGAATTATGCTGAAGACCCATTACTTGCAAATTAGATATAAGCACCTCTCTTTGTGAATTAGAGAGGTCATATACCTTAGTGTGTGGGCCCTACTTAATGTGATTACTTAGCCATATAACCCTCTAACTTTGGAACTTTACTATATGAACTTGGGAGTCACTAATTTAAGATAGTTGGCTGCCACATTGGGGTGATGCCTCCCCTAAGTTTATCCTCAGATTTTAATTACCTTGTTAATATCCTACTAAAAACCAATAATTAATCAATTACCAACATAATTAGGTAATATCTCAAATTACTTAAAATAGTACTTACTTTTAACACATTGTATACATCGTAATATCATGGTCATGTGGTACCTTCTATGGCACTAATCCATAAATACGGGGTATTATACGTGTATATAACGCCATCCGGTCATATGAAATAAGTTAATAAAATCTCTCGGTACGCCGTATGACCATTATGCCTCTTATTAATATCATGAAATAAACTTTACCAACTTACGTATTTTTGAGACGTATAAACAAAATGATACAATTGTCTACATTTCATTGTATCATAAAAGTTTCTATTACATCATTATCGGCATAGCTTGCTCGGACATGGATTTAAAAATAATTTTTATTTAGGAGAAATACGAGAGGTCGTTTAAAAGTTTCAACGCCTCTTCCGGCTGGTTTCGTTGAAGGTGGAATTAGAGGGAAGTCTACTTATTCTTAAACCTTGATAAAGTCAAAACAAACTGTCATTACCACCAACTTTGAGATATTACTAAGTACAGTAAACATGACATCATATTGGATGGATAAAATAATATGCCAACTAATACTATTCAGTCCTGTTAAGCATTTTCGAAGTTAACTTTTTAATACTGTTGTTGGAGGGTACATCTTTGACCCTACTTGTGGGATCACAGAATAATAGTACATATAGGAATTCAAGAACATAGACATTTCTAATACTTCTATGAATAAAGCCGTTTATGAATGTTGTGCATTTGCTCGTTTCGTTCGTATCGTATAGATCATGCCAAAAAGAAAAAATAGATAGCCTTAACATATTTGGAGTAGAAAAAACTCCTTATAATATTTTTTGACAAGATTACACCGTACTCCTTTATAACCACAAAATATTTCTACGATTCTAACAATTCTCGTTTGAACTGTTTTGATGCAAGAATTTTTGTTGGAGCATGGATTGAATTTAGCTACTGTTCTTGAAGTATTTTGAATCAATGAGTCATCCTCTTTGTTTATGGCCTTCTGCCACGTTTTTTTGGGGTAATCTTATCTCATATTTTTTATAATTAACTAGGTAATGTCTTGTTATCTCATAATTAATCAATTACCCGTATAATTAAGAATTTATCTTATATTACTTAAAATACTACTCATTTTGAATACACTTTGTATAACTTATCATAATATACTTTACTATTATGGTCATATGGTACCATATAAAATTAATACATACATTATTATTTCATTCAAATATCCATATATATAAAGAGAAATTTGAATTTTACAATTTAAACATGTCATTGAATTTGTGTATTTTACAAGATATCTAAAACGTGCCATCTTAACCGTGTATAATATTTGTATGACTAAACAATATTAATTTATAATAAAAGAGAATTTTAGAATTAAATCATTTTTATATATATAATTATGAATAGATTAACAAGAAAACAATGTCATAGAAAATAAAACGAGTAATATTTAAATGTGAAACTATTATGTAATTTACTAAGAGAATATATTTGGCAATGTGCAACTTCTTTTTTATTTTAACATATAAAATATAGAAAAAGAAACTTGAATGGAGAAAACCAAGAGTGAGTCCCATGACATTCCTGTCATGTATAGTAGATCTAAAATAATTTTTTTTTAAATGATGAATATATTTGCGAGACAAACTAATAATGCTAGACATTAAAAAAAAGAAAAAAATTAAAGTAAATAAAAATTTATCTACTCTGTGAGTTTATGAAATGAACGTATTAGAATAATATTTAAATATTTGGAATGACTTGACAGAAATGAATGTTTATACCGACAGTTATGTGCATCTCATTTTCTCTCTATTCTTTTTCTTGTGAAAATAATTTCCATCTCTACAATAAAGAAAAATCTCATAAAATTTCTTGTATCATATGTATAATTTAAAATATATTCGAAAGTAATAATATTAATAATTATATAAAATTATATTTTTAAAACTTTTTTACAAAAATATTTCACTCAAAATAACATATCAAATATATATATAATGGTATCAAAATTATTAAACTTATGGGGTGTAACAAGAATGTATATTGTTCTTATTAACAGTTAACTTGTTCTTATTAATCCCTTCATGTATTCATTTTTATAGACTTACATTTGAAAATGTGAAAATTTATTAGTTGTACTACGTTACCAACAAAACTCGTATATGTGATCATAGGTCCACATGTATGTTTGCTTGGTTCCCCCTCCTCTTCTGTCTCTTGCTCACCTACCCACATAATGCCATTTCTCCTGTCATGTCACGAGGGTAGCTTTGATCACGTTTCGAATTTTTGTAAAAGGATATGCCACAATGTTTTTTACATTATGTGTTTATGACAAAAAAGTAACTGTCATGAATACATTAATTCTAAAGCTTCCAAAAAAAGTTAGAAATAGATCAAGTAGTTCAAGAAAGTAGCTTGCAGGTAGCTTCACAAAAAGTCTCGCAGCAACTTCTTCGAAAAGTTTTGTTTACCTTTAAAATGGTAAATAATTATACTTGATTACGTGGTTCTAAAAATATACGATCTATTTTAATATCGGTTGTTTAGATAATAGATGTTGAGTACGAAGCACGTAAAATGAAATAAGAGCGAAATGAACTAGATTACACAAATCAGGTATCAAAGAGGCCAGTCCCGAGGCTGTCGGGTAGGTCTCGAGGTCGAGCTTGAGAAGCTTGATTAGAGGCTATCGATAACAATGAAACAACGTTGGAGGCTTTAAGAATGTCGTATTTATGATCAATAACAAGTAATAAATGGAGAATAATTCAAGAACACAATATATGAGAAACAATAATTTACTGAAGCAATTGTAGAGAGAGTGTTTTTATTAGAGAGCAGAGGATGTTCTTGTTTTTGTATTTAATATCATATGTCTTACAATGTGACAAAGGTACCCTTTTTATATGAGAGAAATCCCAACATGGTACATTTGTACTTAATACAAAGAGATATGATTGATACAGTCATTTAATGCCAAGGTACGGGCTTGTACTATTTTTGTGTACTTTTGTCAGCTCTAAACACGTGCCCCTTGCTAACTTTCCGCCTTCCTATGTTGTCCTTCGTTATGCACTATCTCGGGGTTGAGGAGCTTTGATATGCATTGCCTCGAGGTCGAGGACCTTCGACATGGATTGTCTCTAGGTTGAGGACCTCCGATATGCCCCTTGATACCAAAACATGGGCCTTCGAGCCTTCTGGGTGTCGAAATGACCGTAAAATCGGGCTCTCCGATTTTAGCCACATACAGATAGTCCCCGGTTCCTTAGAATGAAATGATAAGGAACAGTCTTGAATTCTTGGCTCTTTGATATCTTCATCATGACATTAGTCCCATGAGGTCATTGCTGATGTGACAGAAAGGTTGCAGAGAGCACGGTTCTTAAAATGATTCTAAACCGCTATTTACCGCCCTTTAAACTTCTGCAACACGCTTGGAAAAGCCTTTATAAATACTCCAACCCGTATTTTTCAAATTTTCACCCTTTGCAACATCTTTAAACCTCTTCTTAGCAGCTTTTGCCTTCATCTCTTCGCCAGTTTTCATCTTCTTATTTTGAAAAGTTAATGCAGTCATGGACAAAACATCTAGAACGGTACGTCAAAAAGCAAAGACCCCTTCTTCTTCACGTTGTTCTAAGAGCGAAACGGTAGTTCCCCCTTGCATCGTGGAGCGCCTATTTAGACCCTATGAAACATCATTTGATCTTGAGGCTGATACATCTTTATTGGTAACGGACCGATGCGAGCCCACGCCTCGGTGTCCTTCTCGTTATCGATATTGAAAAGGAAAAGGTTGATTGCCGTTGGGAGATGTCTGTGAAAGCGGGAGTCGCCCCATCTAACGTAGCTAGCTATAGAGCCGGTCGGATAGAAGATAACTGGAAGATACTCCCTCGTGTCGCAGATAAATCTTGATGTTGGGAAATACTTTACCCATTATTCTCTTTCCTGAATCCGAGTCCAAGTAACTTCACATACATATTTGTATTTTTAGGAGCAAATTCTTGTGGTCTTAACATCTTCCCACTTGAAGTTCTTGTGTGCTTTCCTAGTTCGGGGTGCAGCCTGCCTTGTTGTGATACAGGTAAAAGCGTGACCAAAACTTTTCTTGGTTCAAAAACCCACTTGCGAGACATTGGAAATCACACCGATGGGAATAGGCACCGTCTTACGGATGCTACCGACGCTCAGAAAGAGTTTAAGGGAGACTTTTGATCGAGAATGAAGAAGCAATGAGTGTACCCGATGCAAACCTCGGAGGGAGACCCTCGAGGAGATTCATGATAAGGGCTTTGGTTTCTCGGAAGAGATAGAGTAGGCTAAGGCAGTCAGTAGATTAGGTTTTTACTCGTTCTCTTCTTTGTGTAAGGGCTTCTGGCATGAGCCTTGTAAATACTCCTCTGTGAACCTTCACTATATATAAAGGCCTCTGTTCTTTGTCATTTCTCGTCTTTTCTTTGTTTTTTGGAATAGACCATGATGCATGTTGATAATTGGTCCGAAATTTTGGACTTTAAAATAAACCCCTAGTTCTCTGCTCTTGATGAGCGGTCGGAGATAGTCGACACCACATAAGTTGTTTGATAGATGGAGTAGACTACATCCCCGTGCCTTTGGCAGTAAGTGACATGAGAACCCCCAGGACTTTATTGATCGTTGTAGAGACAAGCTGCACAACATGAGAGTATTGGAGTCCAACTGAGTGGACTTCACCACATTTCAGCCGGAGGGCAGGGCCTGTAGGTGGTGGTAGTCCTATTTTCTTAACAAACCAGTGGGTTAGCCTCCATTGAATTGGGAACAGTGCACAAGTCTCTTTCAGAAGAGATATTCCACACTCTCAGAGGGAAGGGCTACGGGGTCAATTCGAGCGGCTCCAGCAGGGTCAAATGTCTGTGACTAATTATGAGGCAAGGTTCTTCGAGTTGTCTCGGCAGATTTAGGGTATATGTAACCAGGGCCGATTGTATGTGATGGGGGAGAAGAGTCCTTAGTATTATAGAGGGTTCATTGGTGCCCCGTCTGGGGACAGAGGTAAGTTTGTAAGGGGTAAATTCAGCAGACCCACTTATTCAGCACGACCGCCTTCTTGGGCTGCACCAATGCAGCCCTATTTCAGTGCTATTCTAGAGATATCCTACTATCCACTAGCCATTCAGGTTTCTTCTAGTGGGTATTCATATCCCCAAGGTTAGACTTAGGGTCAGTCATCTTCCGCACCGAGAGATTGTTATGAGTGCTGGAGGCTTGGTCATACGAGGAGATTTTTCCCTAGGCTTCAGGGCAAGGAAGTTCTGCCGGGCCATCACCCTATGACCACAACACCAGCTGTTGCATCATCCATCCAGCCTTCGAGAGGCAGATGACAAGTGGGTAGGGGTCGGCCCAAAGGTGGAGGCCAATCAAGTGGCGCTCCAACTAGGTTCTATGCTCTTCAAGCCAGAACTTATGCAATAGCCTCAGACGCCGTGATCACAAGTATTATTTTTGTCTGCGATAAGGAAGCTTCGGTACTATTTTATCCATGGTCTACATATTCAAATATTTCATATTTATTTGATAATTATGTGGATGTCTCTCGTGAGTCCTTGGGTTCTCCTATATATATGTCCACGCCAATGGGCAGTTCTATTGCTGTGGATCGGGTTTACTGGTCCTATATTGTGACTTTCTGTGGTTATGAGATCAGAGATGATCTTTTGCTTCTCTACATGACAAAATTTAAAGTTATCCTAGGCAAGGACTGGTTGTGTATGTACCATGCCGTTCTTGATTGCCATTCCAAGACTATTACCTTAGCAATGTTAGAGTTGCCTAGATTGAAGAGGAGGGGTTCATCAATCTATGCATCTAGCCAGTTTATCTCTTTCTTTAAGGCTCCACATATGGTCGAGAAGGGTTGTTATGTTTATCTGGCTTATGTTCGGGATACTACTAAAGAGACACTCATGGTTGATTCAGTGCCTGTAGTGTGGGAGTTCTCCGATGTGTTTCATTTTTATTTACAAAGTATAGCACCAAATCGAGATATCGATTTCAGTATTGATTTGGTGCCAGGAACCCAGCCTATATCTATTCCACCATAACGTATGGCTCCAAAATAGTTGAAAGAGACGAAGGAATAGCTTGAGGAGTTGCTCGCGAAGGGGTTCATGAGACCGAGTGTGTCGCCTTGGGGTGCACCGGTATTGTGTGAAGAAGAAGGTGGGAGTATGCAGGTATGAATTGATTACCGCCAGTTGAACAAAGTTACCATTAAGAACAAATACTCGTTCCATATATTGATGATTTGTTTGACCAATTGCAGGGTGCCAGGGTGTTCTCTAATATTGGCTTAAGATCTACGTATCATCAACTAAAGATTCGTGCTTTGGATGTTCCGAAGACAGCTTTCTAAACTATATATGGGCAATGTGAGTTTCTATTGATGTCCTTCGACTTGACCTTCCCACGGTGGAATTTATTGATTTGATAAACCGTGTGCCTTGTCCTACCGTAACAACGGAGTTTAGGAGTTTCTTGGAGTTATCAGGTTATTATCGTCAGTTTATGGAGGGCTTCGGATATGTTATAGCACTATTTACTAGATTGAGCCAGAAGGGTTCTTCGTTCAGATGGTGTGATGATTGTTAGGCGAGATTTAAGAATCTCAAGACCTTGTTGACTACAACACTGATGTTAGTGTTGCATTTTAATTTGGGGATGTATAATGTGTACTACGACACTTCACCTATTGGCATGGGTTGTGTATTGATGCAGGAGGCGCGAGTTATTGCATATGTTTCACGTCAGCTGAAGCCCCACGAGAATAATTACCCTGCACATGATTTGGAGTTGGATACAATAGTTCATGCTCTCTAGATTTTGATGCATTATCTTTATGATGTGTCATGTGAGGTTTATCATCATAGCTTGCAACATTTTTTTAAGAAGACAGATCTAAACTTGATATAGAGCTAGTGTCTTTATTTACTGAAAGGCTATGATATTACCATCCTTTACCATCTAGGCAAGGCGAATATGGTTGCGGATTCCTTGAGCATAAAGGTCGAGAGTGTGGGTAGATTGGTATTCATTTCAGCATTGGAGAGGCCATTGGATTTGGAGATTTAGTCCCTGGCTAACAGACTTGTGAGTTTGGATATTTCAGAGCCCAGTCGATTCCTTGCATGTGTTGTGGATCAGTCTTTCTTATTTGAGCATTTCAAGGATCGTCAGTACGATGATCTGCACTTGTTGGTTCTTCAAGAGATGGCACTACGTTGTGGTGCCAAGGAGGTTACTATCGGTGAGAATGGTCTTCTGTGACTCTAGGGTCGCCTATGTGTTCCTAACGTTGATGGATTAATAGGATGATTATATAGGAGGCACACAGTTCTCGATATTACATTCATCCAAGTTCTAACAAGATGTATCGCGACCTAAGGCAACATTACTGGTGGCATCACTATGTGTGAGCGCCAAAAGGCCAGGTGGCCTATGCCAGCAGATGGTTATACTGGATCGGTAATGTGAGCGCATAACTATGGAATTTGTAGTTGGGGTTCTGCGAATGTTGAGGAAGTTTGATGTCGTTTGGATCATTCTCGATAGGGTAACCAAGTCGGCACACTTTATTCCGATGGTGGCCTATAGTGACATTTAGGAGATTGTACAGTTGCATGGTCTGTATGTTTCCATCAAATCAGATTTAGGCCCTCAATTCACTTCTCATTTTTGGAGAGCAGTACAAAGCGAGTTGGGAATCTGGGTAGAGCTCAGCAAAGCCTTTCATCCGTAGGCCGACGAGTAGTCGGAGCGTACAATTTAGATTATAGAGGGTATTCGCATAGCATGTGTGATTGACTTTGGAGGGCAGTGGGACAGATTCTTTCCTTTCGCCGAGTTTTCTTATAACAACATTTATCCGTCCAGGATCGAGATGGCTCCAATTGAGGCTTTATATGGTCGGTAGGGTCTTTCACCCATCAGATAGTTTGAGCCTAGTGAGGCTATGTTATATGGAACTGATTTAGCGAAGGATTCATTGGAGATAGTAAAGTTGATCCAGGAGCAACTTCGTGCAGCATAATCTAGTCATAAGAGTTACGCGATCAGAAGGTGCGTGATTTATCATTTATGGTGGGTATGAAGGTTCTCTTTAAAATCTCGCCGATGAAGGGTACCATAAGGTTCAAAAAGAAGGGCAAGATGAGCCCAAGGTTTACTGGCCCATTTGAAGTGTTTAGGCTAGTTGTGGAGGTTTTTTGTGAGCTTCCCTTTCCTCCCACTCTATCAGGAGTGCATCACATTTTTAGGTTTCTATGCTCCGGACGTACCATGTCGGCAATTCAACTATATGAGCGCTTGGGTTATGAGGAGAATCCAGTTGCCATTATTGGTAGGCATGTTTGCCAATTGAGGTCTAAGAAGATTTATGTTGTAAAGGTCTAGTGGAGGGGTCAACCAGTCGTGGAAGCCACTTGGGATACCAAGGATGATATGAGGAGAAAATATCCACACCTATTCAGCAGTTTAGGTATGATTATGGACCCGTTCAACGACGAATGTTTGTTTAAGAGGTGGAGAATGTAAGGAACTGAGCGGTCATTTTTCTTTCTAGATCTTTTTTTCCCTAATTAGGACTCCTCGTATGTGTTTTTAATACTTTATAACTTGCAGGGAAGGTTAGTTTAGATAGGATGGGTTCGGGCTGAAATTAGAACACTTAGTTCCTAAATAGTGGCCTAAGATGGCCAAGTTTGAATCGAGTCAACATTTTGATTAAACAACCTAGGAACCGGGATTTGATGGTTCCAATAAGTTTGTATGATATGTTGGACTTGAGCGTGTGTTCGGATCAGTTTGCGATGTAGTTTTGACGTAGTTTTATTTGTTCAGAGGGTTCAATCAGGTCTATATTACATTTATGGACTTGTTGGTATAGTTGGATGGGGTATCAGGTAGTTCTGATGAGTTTCGGACCACCTGGAGTTAAGTTCAATTTTTTTCCAACTGTTGTACTTTTTTTCCTTCTTCGCAAACGCTAAGAATCCCTCACGTTGGCAATTAATTACTTGTCCTAGGAGAGATTTTATTCTACGTGTTCGTGGGAATGGGCTCGTGATCGCGATGCTATGGGTTATGGGTAACAATTACTTACAAATAATTTTGAAATCCGGGCACGTGGGCCCGAGGTGAATTTTAGGAATCCTCCAAATTGTGTTTGGTAATTAATCTAATAGTTAAATTCCAAACTTTTGAGAAAATATTGATTAGCTTGTGCGACCTTTGGCTAGTTTCTGATTGCTCGACATCGACTTAAGAATTTTTATTTGATTTGTGGACCAGGAAATTGATTTTGAAATGATGTAAGTCTCTTGCCTAACCTTGTATGAGGGAATTAACCCCCCGTGTGTTTAAATTATAAGTTGCTACTAATTGTGGGTTGTAGGAAAGCATGAAGTGACAAAAGTCGTTACGCATCTAAAATTCATGTTATGTCCCGGTAGACATAGGACTTTATTATGCAATACTTGCACTATTTGGCCTCAACTTATTAGTTTAATTTCTTGTAGTAATAAGAAAAATTTGTCTTAAAGATTATGTTATACCGTAGTCTGAAGAGTTTTCTATTCCTGTTCCTGCGGCCGAACATCTCAAAAATATTTATATATAATGTGATAAATCCATGTATCGGACCATACAACCTCGATAATGTATGTACACGATTGTTATGGATCGGGTCGTATGACCTCGCCATAACCCGTGTGTGTTGTCGCTGGGAGTCCGATTATAATCGATATATCATTCATCACTTGAGAATTTAATTACGTGTTGGCCCTTACTTGTTGAGATTATCATGTGATATTTGGGGACTTTTAGTTTGTTATTTTGTTAAAGAATAATTTAATTATTGCATCTTATTCCATTATTGTCGTTTTCTTTCATGCCTATTTATGATTCTTGCACTTTATAAATATTGACCACTAGTAAGTGTCTATGTCGACCCTTTGTACCTTGAAAATGGTTTTAACAGTTATATTTGATTTGTGGTTCTAAAAATACGTAATTTATTCCAATACTAGTTAATAATTAAGAAGCAATAAATGAGGGCACGGAAAATGACATAAGCAAACAAAAGTTGTCAGAAGGCTGGGGCCTCGAGCTCACTGGAAACGGGGGACTCGAGGTCGAATAATAACAATAAACGAAAGACAATAAATGAACAACAATAAACAAGGAGCAATAAAGCTGATAAATAGTGTTGAGCACGAAAAAAGCTGAGAATGTTCTATTGCAGTGAATATTCCTCTATTACGAAATGATAGGGATCCCCTTTATATAGGAGGGGAGAATCCCAACATAGTACATCCCTAATTATGACAAAGAAATACTATTGGTACAACAGTATCACGACTTCTTGTAGACTTTATCAGTTCTAACCACGTGTCCTTAGGATTTTTCCCACCGTTCCATGACGGTCATCAATTTTTATGATGCCTCGATGTCTGTCGCGACGACTTGGACATACTCTCTCAAGGTATGCACTCCAAAGTCGAACTTCATATTCCCATTCGAGCCTTTCGAGATCGGGTTTGGAAGGTCATAGAGGTCCCGATACCGGAGTCCCCAGTATCGACCGTATACAAATAGTCCCCGCGTTTCATAATATGAAATGATATGAAACGATTTGAATTCTTTGATTCTTTGATACCTTGTGTGACGACATCCGTCACGTTAGGTCAGTGGTTGAGGTGATAGAAATGATCTGCAAAAGTCATGCCTGCACGATTCTCGAAGAGATAATAAATCAAAAACAACGGTTGGCCGCCCTTTCACCTTCTCCAACACGCATAACATACCCCTATAAATCGCCCATCCTTCACACCTTAAACTTTTAATTTTCACAACATCGTCAGATAATCAACAACTATTTTTCTTGCTTCATTCTTGTGTTCATCTCTCATCCAATTTCTTCCCTTTCATCTGAAATCTCACAGCAAAAATGACAAAAACCTATGAAACCGTTTCCCAAGAAGAGATAGCCCCTTCATCATCACGCTTGTCTAAGAGCAAAGAAGTAGTGCCTTCTCGTATTGAGGAGGGCATCCCCAGACCTTGTGAAACGTCCTCTGATTTCAAAGTCGACAAACCTTCTTCGAAATCGGGGCGATATGAAACCATGTCTCGATACATTAGTCTGATAACTAAAGCTGTGAAAGTGATGGCTGACTGCCGCTGCGGGGGAGGCGGTACAAATGGAGATTCTTCTCGTGAGGAAGACATAACAACATATAAATCTGGTTTCCTTAGTGTGTACACATATCCTTTTACCCTAGGTCCTGTAGAACCATCTTCGCCATCGATAGACCCTATGATCCTTGATTTCTGCAGACAATACTGAGTGACACTCGGCAAAATCTATCCATCCTTCTAGCGCATTGTTTACCTAATTAGGTACCTTTTTAACATGGACGACGGGATGCATTTTACCCTCGACCATCTGATTAGAATGTATAGCCCCCGACTTTATCGAGGCAGCCTGATTAAGCTACAACGTCGGGCTTCGAAGGTCCTCTTTGCCAGTATCAACGATGATAAGGACAGAGGGTGGTTGAGCCGCTTTGTCTAAGTTAGGACCTCAAACCTGATGTCTGCTGAAAGGATGTCATTCCCCGAGGAATGGAATACGAATTGTAAGTGAACATATTTCGTCAATTAAATATTTTTTCTTCCTTTTGAACTAAATCCCTCCGATGACATAGCTGTCAAGTGGTATCCTGGTGAGGTTAAGGTTCTCCCGGGCTGGGTCTGACTACTCGATTCGACCTGCCCAAATACCAAGCGCGTGTGGCGTGACCTGGCCAAGACCTGATGGGAGGCTAAAAACCATAGTGAGTTTCCTTCCGGTCATGTTTTAACTCTTTTGAAAGGACACCTCTCGATATCACTCTCACCCTTTGCGTTTATCCTTTTGTGCTTGTGTAGGCCTAGGAGAGGCCATTTTTATGAGGGAAACTCCGCATGGGGAAGCAGATACCCCAAAACACGTTAATGAGAAAAAGTGAAAGAAGATATTACCGACTGAGTCCCCGAAGCCGAAGAAGGCTAAAGTTCAAAAGTATAAGGTCGATTCAGTGGACTTAACTTCGGAAGTGGGAGAGAGTCTTCGGGGTATTCCCTTCATTAGTTTATTCCCTTTTTTGGGGACTACCACTACATTAGCTAACCATTCGGGGTATTTCACCTCCCTAATGGATCCTATTTTTATTTAGTTACCTCGTTTTTGATGAATGCATGTTTAACCTTGGACTGAGGCCTCCTTTTTTGCTTCACCGGTTTGAACCTGGGGTCGACACTTAGTCAATGGGTGGTTACTCCCGGCGGGATCCCTGTTATGTCTAATAGTACCAAGCGAAGCAATAAATGTTATTAATATGAAATTGAATGAGTTTTCTCCTGAGTTCAGGGGTTAATCCCGTTCCAAGGTATACCTTTCGACCTGGAAAGTGCTTGATCAAAACTTGTTCATCATCCTCGATCAACTGCTCACAGACCGCCTGTCCCTCGAGGATATGCTTGTCTTTGACTTCTCTGAAGTGGAAGGTGTCGATGTTGGCATCATGTCTTAGACGACAAATATCTCCTTTGTTGCATGCTGCTCTCCATACACCGGCTTTACACCATCTTTATGGGAACTTCATCATTTATTGAAGAGTTGATGGCACTTCCCTCGTGTTATGTATCCATGGCCTCCCAAGTAAGGCATTGTACCTCATGTTACCTTCGATGACATGAAACTTGGTTTCTTGAATTGTACCAACCAAGTTGACTAGGAGCATGATTTCCTCCCTCGTTGTCTCACTTTCCATGTTGAATCCATTGAGGACTCGAGAGGTGGGTACGATCTGATCGAGCAGTCTGAGCTGCTCCACTACCCTCAACCTGATTATATTGGCCGAGCTACTTGGATCCACGAGCATACATTTAATTTGAACTTTATTCAAAAGAAAAGAAATTACCAGTGCATCATTTTGAGTCTGAGACAAGGCCTCAACGTCTTCTTACTGAATGTAAGAGCGTCTTTGGGTACATAGCTCCGAGTTTTCTTTTTTGTTGCGATGGATACTTTTGTTCGTTTGAAAATGGGTCTATGCCGGGACGTCAATGCCTCTAATTATCATGTTGATGATATGTCGTGGTTCCTCCTGTTCGTTTTCCCGTTCGCCTCACTGAGAAACATTCTTTGCTCGATCACTGAGAAATTCTCGTAGGTGCCCTTCACTGATCAGTCGGTCTACCTCCTCTCCAAATTGTCTACAATCATCGGTTCTATGACCGTGAATTCCGTGGTATTTTAACATTAAGTTGTTGTTCCTTCGGGAAGGATCTGACAGCACGAAATTTGGCCACTTGATATCTCTGATCTTGCCTATGGCTTATATGATGTCTGAGGTATCGATGTTGAAACTATATTCTGACAACCGATGTGCCTCCATTGGTCTGGAATGCCCGTCAAAACTGGTCTTGCTCACAATTCCATGAGAACTCTGACCTCGATATACCCTTGGATTGTTTCGAGGTATATCACGCCTCAGGGAATTTCTCCAGTCTTCAGTATATGGCTGGTATCTTTCATTGTTCCATTTTGACTCCCTTTCTGTATTTTATGACTCTTTTTCTAAGATCCTTCTTGGATATACTGAGCCCGAGGGGGAACCTAATTGGTCATTGTCGACCCTAAAATTAAATTGATACCTGTTATGCACATCCACCCAAGTCACGGCGGGATACTCGATCAAATTTTACTTCAGCTGCTTCGAAGATACCGAGATTCGTTCATTCAAGCCCTAAGTGAAGGCTTGCACCTCCAATTCATCGGAGACTGGTGGAAATTCCATTTGTTCCATATAAAAGCGGGAAACGAACTCCCTTATCATCTCGTTCTGTCTCTGTTTAATTTTGAATAAATCAGACTTCCTTGTAGTGACCTTAATAGTACCAGCATGTGCCTTCACAAAAGAGTCTGCCAACATGGAAAACTAATATATTGAGTTCGAGGGGAGGTTATGATACCACGTCATGCCCCTCTCGGACATTGTTTTTCCAAACTTCTTCAACAAGACGAACTCGATCTCATCGTCTTTTAAGTCATTCCCTTTTATACCACAATTATAGGTGGTAATATGCTCATTAGGATATGTCGTCCCGTTGCACTTTGGAATATCGGACATCCTGAACTTCTTTGGAATAGGCTTCTGAGCCGCACTAGACAGAATTGGTTTTTGCATGAACTTCATCGAATCTACCCCCTTCAAAATCGGAGGTGCGCCCAAGATCTAGTCGACCCTCGAGTTATAGTTTTCCATTTTTTTGTCATTTGCCTCTATCTTCTTTCTCATGATTCAATCCTTTTGGTGAGGTCCTCGAGCATTTTCATAATAGTGGGGTTCGTTCCGGACCCGTTGTTACTCGATCTTTCTGGTGTTTGCTCAACTAGAGAAATTGTTTCTGGTCCGGCTGTGGTCGAGGTTTTTTGTTGACTCTGTAGCTGAAAATGGCAACTTGTCGTGCTTGCAACATCTCAAAAAGTATTTGTAGGCTGACTTCATTTCGAGTATGTGTTGTTTATGCGTCAGGTTGAACTTCTCCTTGCACGCTTTCCCTGACATATGTACCCAAATCGGTGCTTATAAAATATGCGAGTCAACATCAACTAGGTCAGGAATAGGTACTACTCCGGGGTTGAGCGGTGGCACGCCTGTTGCTGAAGCTACTGCGTTATTTTCCCCGTGGAAACCGAGCGATTGTTGCTATGCACTGCTGCCTGAAATAAAAAATTTCTTGGACAAGAAGAAGTGTGAAGAATAATGTGTGTTATCAGAAAATTAGCACCAAAATAATAACTATTATTTTTAGCCCCACGGTGGGAGTCAAACTGTTTACCTTGGAAATGGTTTTAACAATTATATTTGTTTTGTGGTTCTAAAATACGTGATTTATTTCAATACTAGTTAATAATTAAGAACCAATGAATATGAGCAAGGAAAATGAGATAAGCAAACCAAATGTTGGGCCCTCGAAGTCGAATAATAGCAATAAATGAAAGACAATAAATGATGAACAATAAACAAGGAGCAATAAAGCTGAGAATGTTCTATCGCAGTGAATAGTCCTCTCTTACAAAATTATAGGGATCCCCTTTATACAGGAGGGGAGAATCCCAACATAATACATCCCTAATTAGGACAAAGAAATACTATTGGTACAGCTGTATCATGACTTAGTACTCACTTGTACTATTTCTTGCAGCCCTTATTAGTTCTAACCATGTGTCCTTGGGGACGATCATCGATTTCTATGATGCATCGAGGTCTGTCATGATGACTTCTACATACTCTCTCGAGGTATGCACTCCAAGGTCGATCTTCAGATTCCCCTTCGAGCCTTTTGATATCGCGCTTGGAATGTCATAGAGGTCCCGATACCGGAGTCCTCGGTACAGAACGTATACACACCCCTCGTCACTACTTCTTCGAATTTATACTAGATACTTACGGGGTATATGTTGTTTACGTACTCACATAACACTTCTTCACAGATTGCGCATGTTTTGAGTCGGCATCACGCATATAGCATGTGTGTTGTGAGTGAGCGGGAGGATTTAGATCAGCCCTCATGTCTTCTTTCCAAATTATCGAACAAGGCATGTACATCTGGTGTTCATCCACGAGTGCATATGCATTACTCGGAGACCAAGTGGTGAGCTGCTTCCTATGCTCCGTTCAGCGGCACCCCAAGCCTCCTCTTGTTGTAATTATTATTTTTGTCTATTTTGTTTCAAAAAATAGTGGTATGGAGTTTTTTACATTCTACTAATTGCTTGTGCACTTGTCACACTGCGTTTTGGGAATTCTAGTAGATATTCATGGTTTTTGATTATTAAACTCTTTACTTTAGTTTCAGGTTTTGTTCATGCTTTACATTACGAGCATCACCTACCATTTATTTCCTTATTAAATAATATCAATGGCTTTAAAAATATTAAAATGAACAATTAAATGGGAATTGGGTCGTGACAGGTCCCAATGCAATAAGCACATATTCAAAACATGATTTCTAACACGGACTAAAACTCAATTACTCTGACACGCATGAATTACAAGGATAGAACAACAATAGATAACTACACATTACTACATAATCAACCGATTCATAATTACCACAATGCATGCCCACACGCGTGTCACCTAGCTTGTGCGTTACCCCAACACCCACAATATAATGCGTAGGCATGGGATTCATACCCTCAATACCATATTTAGAAGTGTTACTTACCTCAAAGTGCGAAACTCCATGCTCTAACAAACCCTTGCCTCGTGAATCGGCATGTCAACGACTGGAACCTAGTTACAAAAAACTCAATATTTTAAATACAAACTATAGGATCTAACCACACATGATAAAGTTAACTTCTTTAACCAAATTCAAAAAATCAACTCAAAAAGGAAACCATGGGCCCAAGCCTCTAAACCCGGCAAAATTCACGAAATCCGAACTCCTAACAATAACGAGTCCAGCTATACAAAAATTATCCAAATCCGAACACAAACCGAACCTCAAATCCCCAAATCTTACTCTCCAATACCTAGTCCGCAAACCCCCCCCAAATTCGACCTTAAAAACACATAATCTAGGTGTGAAAATCAATGGGTATTCAATATTATTGGACAAAAGTGATAAAAGATTGCATACCTATTGAATTAGAGTGAAGCCCCTCTAAAAAAATCGCTAGTAGTCGAGCTTGGAACGTCCATATAATGACAACATTTTCCAAACCCTCACACATATTATTATGTCCACTATTTCCGCTGATGCAGGCTCACCAGCCGCACTTGCGGCTCTGCTTGTACAGAAGCAATCTCGCTTCTTAATAGTTTCATTAAATTACCGAGAAACTGTTTATGAAAGCCAAAATCCCGCTTCTGCAGTGCAAGTCCCACACCTTCAGAAGCCTTTCACTTCTAAAATCCTTGAGAACGGACAAAAATCCGCATCTACAGAGGTTTCATCGCATCTGCAGGATCACAGATGTAGAATCAACCTCACACATGCAACCACTGCCCAACTAACTTAGGAAAGCACCTGCAACCCAATGGTTGCTTCTCCGGCTTCGCACCTACGTTCAAAATCGCGCAGGTGCATTTTGCACTAAAACATAAGCATAACAAATTTCCTTAAGACCAAAAACCAGTCCGAAATCAATCCGATTGTCACCAAACGCCACTGACTCAATCAAAACATACCAAAACATCTTAAAACAAAATATCAAATTAGTCGAAGCCTCAAATCACATCAAACAACATCAAAATGAGTCACATCCCAATTCAAACCTACCAAATCAACTCTAATTGAGCCCATATTTTTCACACATGTCAGAAGTGACACAACGAACCTATTTTAGCTCTCGGAACCAAATTCCGGGCCTGGTATCACCAATGTCAACTCATGGTCAAACTTCTCAACTTTCCAACTTTCACCAATTCAAGCCAAAACGGCCTATGGACCTCCAAATCAATGTCCGCACATATCCTAAGTCCTAAATCACCATACGAAGCTATCAGAACCATAGAAACCCCATTTCGGAGTCGTTTACTCATAAGTCAACATCTGGTCAATTCTTTCAACTAAAGCTTCATACCTTGGGACTAAGTGTCCCAATTTATTCCATAATATCTTCATAACCAGCCAACCACCTCGGAAAGTCACATAACCACCAACGAACATAAACTAAAAAATAAATGAGGGAATGGGGCTACAATATTCAATACAACTAGCCGGGTCGTTACATTCTCCCCCACTCAAACAAATGTTCATCTTCGAATGGGTCTAGAATCATACCTGGAGTCTCAAAATGGTGTGATATATGCTCCGCATCTCCCCTTCGATCCCCCATGTAGCCTCCTATATTGGCTGACCTCTCCACTAGACTTTCACTGATGATATATTCTTTGATCTCAACTTTTGAACTTGCCGATCAAAAATGGCCACCGGCTCCACATCATAAGAAAAATATCCATCTAACTTAACCGTCTCGAAGTCATAAAAATATGACGAATCACCATAATGCTTGAGAAGCATGGAAACATTAGATATTGGGTGAACACTCAATAAACTAGGTGGAAATGCAAGCCTGTAGGCCAATATGCCGAGAGATCAACCTGCTCCTCTTGCCAAACATCATCGCACCCTTCATGGGTAAAATTCTGAGCATTACCTTCTCTCCCGCCGTATATGCAACATCACGAACCATCAAAATGGCATAACTCTTTTATACACTCAAATTACACTTAAATAAATAGTGTAAAGCAGTCGATGTCAAATATAATAACCCAACTAGGTTGGGGTCGAATCCTATAGGGAATAGGCGTGAAAATATTACGTGAATAGTGTGAAGCTTGACTTAACTCGTAATTCTATTCCGTTAGCTTAAAAAAGGTGTATTGTAATTGAGTGAAATAGTAACAATTATGATTCTAGAAAGTTATAAATAATTTAATTAACTAAACCAATATTATGTCTCCTTTAATGAAATGTAATACTATCGGTGTTAATATGATATATTTCTAATGAAAGGTCCTTGATATGCAAATGATCTCTAAATGACTAACCAGTATTTTCAAATAGTTGGGTAGTATTTCCTCTTTATGATTTTTTCGAATTATAATAGAGTTGCAATTAAGAACAATCAATTAGTGCCAAATAAAATCAACTTATCCCTAAGTGATTCTAGTAAACAAGGTTTAATGCCTTGAGTTTTTTATATTTACTTCTACCAAACCCTAACCCACTTTTCCAAGTAAAGAGAGAGTAAAATGACACTTGTTAATGTTTGCAACCTCCAACAATAAATGAAGAATGAGAAATAAATATATACCAACCAACCATTATACATATATTAAATGGTAAACACACATTAACATTACACCCATTTAGGGTCCACAACCTTAGTTTTTAAAACTAGCAACACATGCTAAAATACAAAAAGATAACAATATTCAATGTCATAATGCTTACAAAAGTGCAAGATTCTTCACTCTAAAGCTTCCAAAAGATGGACTATTCAATTCCTTGTATTTTAGCCTATTTCTTCAGACAAGATCTCCACCCAAAACACTAATAAATCTTTTTATGGTGGGCTAAAAATCGTGGCCAAAACTGGACAAGAAAAAAACCTTTTCAGACAAATTATGCGACCCCATATCTGTCGAAAAATAGGTATGTGGTCCGCATATCCTTAAAGTCAATCGCAAATCTCCTGAGTCTAGTTACAGATGTTGATCGCATAGCAGTTATGTTGTTCGCATATCAGTTATGCGATCGCATTCTCTATCGCAAACTTGTGAGCTCTGACTCTTCTTGATGTTTGCAATCTATTATGTGGTCCGCAAACTTGTTATGCAGTCGCATAATGGACATCATAACGTGCATTTGATTTGGCCATTTTAACTGCTTCACACTGCAGTTTCCCCTCGTGGTTTGCGTCTGCATGTGAGGTTTGTGGTCCGCATTTGAATTATGCGGCCCCCAACTTGTCTTCTTTTTGCTCTTTTGCAGCTTTTTAACTTAATTTCCATGCATTCGGGTCCTCAGGCTTCATGTACTGCAAAACATCAAAACTTCATAAGATTTAACAAGAAAATGCATTTATAACGAGCTAAAAGCTAAGTAATTGGTATCAAATGTGCCGAAACTCTACGGCACATCACCCTTATTTTTAGATTGTGCTGAACGAAGCCGATCCTGAATCAACTTAGCCTTTTCAAAGTCATCCTCAATGAAATTAATAACCAACAACTTAGCCTCCCTCTACTTAAACCACCCAATGCAGATCAATACCGCCTCCCATAAAACGGCTAATAAAAGCCATCTGAATACTCGATTGGTAGTTATTGTTTTATGAAAACTCTTCAAGCGGTAGAAATTTATCCTAATAACCCACGAATTCGATAACACAAGTATCAAGCATATACTCCAATACCTGAATGGTGCACTCGGTATGTCTGTCTGTCAGAGGGTGGAATTCCATACTCATCTCAACCCAAGTGCCTAACTCTCGTTGCACCACTCTCCAAAATTGCAATGTGAACTGCGTTCCCTGATATGAAATAATGGACACTAGCACACTGTGAAGACAAACAATCTCAAAATCTCAACCAACCGCTTTGAAGAATAGGTAGTCTCCGCCGAAATGAAATGTGGAGACTTAGTCAACCAGTCCACAATCACCTAAATAGCATTAAATTTCTTCAAAGTCCACGAGAGCTAACCAACAAAGTCCATGGTGATACGCTCCCATTTCAACTCAGGAATCTAAAGTCTTTGAAGCAAACTACCTGGCCTCTGATTCTCGTACTTCACCTGCTGATAGTTCAAGCACCGAGCCACATACTCTACTATATCTTTCTTCATTCTTCTCCACCTATAATGCTGCCTTAAATCCTGGTACGTCCATGTGGCTCCCAGATGAATGGAATACCTTGAGAGCCAACTCATGTAACCGATCCATAATGGGCACACAAATCCGATGTTGCATCCTATAGACCCCATTATACTTAATAGAAGCCTCCTTGGAATTACTGTGATATACCATGTCCTTAAGGACAATCGAATAAGGTTCTTCATACTTATACTCTCTAATGCACTGATATAAAGAAGACCGAGAAACCACGCTAGCTAAAACTCGACTAGGCTCCGAAATATCTAACCTCACGAACTGATTGGCCAAGGCCCGAGCATCTAATGCAAGATGTCTCTTACTACAAGGACATATGGAAGAATACCCATACCGTCTTTCAACACAAGGCATTGGCCACCAAATTGGCCTTCTCGAGATGATACAAAATTGCATATAGTCTTTTAAAAGCTTCAACCATCTATGCTGCCTCAAATTTAGATTCTTTTGCTTGAACAAGTGGTGTAGAATTTGATGATCTTTAAATACCGCACAAGACACAACGTTGATACAATGCCTCCAAATCTTCAATGCCTGAACAATGGATGCCAACTCTATATCATGGACGAGGTAGTTCTTCTAATGAGGCTTCAACTGACGTGAAGCATAAACAATCACCCTACCCTCCTTCATAAATACACACCCAATCCCAATTCGAGAAGCATCACAATGCACCATAAATGAACTTGATATTGAAGGAAAAACTAAAATAGGAGTTGTGGTCAAGGTAGTCTTGCGCTTCTGAAAGCACTCCTCATACTCATTAGACCACCTGAATTGGGAACCTTTATTGGCCAACCTAGTCAAAGGCGCAGGAATGGAAGAGAAAGCATCCACGAAGCGACGATAAATCCGGCGAAGCCAAGAAAAATCTAAATCTCAGTAGCTGAAGACGGCCTGGCGGAACTATGAACTGGCTCATTCTTCTTCTGATCTACCTTGATCCCCTCATTGTACATCACATGCCTCATAAACGCCATAGAACTGAGCCAAAACTCACACTCGAATAATTTAGCATAAAGCTTCTTCTCTCTCAACGTCTCTAGTATAATTCTCATATGATGCACATGCTCCTCCTCAGTACGAGAATACATAAGTATATCATCAATTAATAGTATGACCAACAAATCAAGATATGGCTAGAATACACTGTTCATCAGATGCATGAATGCTGTTATGGCATTGGTCAGCCCAAAAGTTATACAAAGAACGCGTAGTGACCATAGCGGGTCATGAATGTCGTCTTCAGTATGTCAGTCTGAGATCTTCAACTGGTGATACCCAAACCTCAAGTAAATCTTAGAGAAAACTCGAGCTTCATGAAATAGTTAAATAAGTCAGTAATGCGCGTCATATGATACTTGTTCATAATTTTAACTTTGTTCATCTTCCAATAATCAATGCACATACGCATAGTACCATCGTTCTTCTTCACAAACAAAACTGGTGCACCCTAAGGATACACAATAAGACTAATGAACCTTTGATCAACAAGCTTCGAAAGCTGCTTATTTACCTTAAAAACGGTATTGACAATTATATTTGATTTGTGGTTCTAAAAAATACGTGACTTATATTAATACTAGTTATTATATAGGAAAAGCTAAGTATGAGCCAGAAAAGTAGGATATGCAAACCGAAATGGTCACAAGGTTAGGCCTCAAGTCGAACGAAGACGCTTAGTAATGAGTAATCGATAGAGAAACAATAATAGTGGTTGTATAGGTGATAGCCTTTTCCGACTAATAACAACCAATAAATGTAGAACAATTAATGAACACAATAAATGGAAAGCATGAAAACAGTGGAACAATTGTTGAGCACACTTATATAATAAAAGTAGAGAACATTCTGTGGTATTGAATATTCATCCCTCTTAAAAAATGACAAGGGTCCCCTTTATATAGGAGGGTGCAATCCCAACATAGTACACGTCTAGTAATGACAAGGAAATACTATTTGTACATCTGCATTATTGCTCAGTACGGACTTGTACTATTCTTGCAGACATGATTAGCTCTAGCCACACGTCCTTGAGAATTCCCACATTTCCATGACGATCATCGATTTGTACTGCTCCGAGGTTGACCACAGTGAACCTTAGATTCTCCCTCGAGGGATGCACCTCGGGGTCAACCTTCAAATTCTGCTTCGAGCTTCTCGAGGCCGGGCATGGAGTGTCATAGCGGCCTAAAAATCGGGCTCCCCAATTTTGGCCATGTACATAGTCCCCGTGTTTCTTAGAATGAAATGATAAGAAATGATCCTGAATTCCAGCCTCTTCGATATCCTCATTGTTACGTCAGCCACGTGAGATTATTAGATGATGTGACAGAAAGGCTGTACGGGGGTCTTTGTCACACGGTTCTCGAAAATCTCACGAACCGCCATTGGTCGCCTTCACCGAAAGAGGATATAATTACGCATAAAGTTGGTTTCCTCAGCGTGTATACTAATCTTTTCACCTTAAGTCCCGTAGATTCTTCATCCCCCCAATAGACCTTGTAATCCTGGATATTTTCCGACAACGAGTGACACTTGGTAAAATTTATCCTTATTTTAATAGAATTGTCTATTTTATTAGATATTTCTCTAACATGATCGAGGGGAAGCCTTTCACCCTAGATCATCTGATTAGATTGTATATCCCTCATCTCTATAGAGGGGGCGTAGTCAAACTACAATGTCGTATACCAAAGAATTTTTTGCCAACATCCATGAATATAAAGACCGGGGGTTGATAAGTCGCTTCGTTCGAGTCAAGACTTCGGACATCATCCCTGCCAAGATGATGCCATTCCCTGGGAAATGGAATATGAGACGTATGTGTCTTTACCCCGAGCATGTTTTATCATCTTAATGCCCTCTTTTACCGCTTTGAATTAATTCCTTTCTTTCTTGAATTGATACCCTTATGGTTGCACAACCACCTTCTGGTTCCCCGGCCCGGTCAAGGACCTCACAGGCTGGGTTAAACTCTTAGACCCCACCTCGTCATATGACAAGCGCATTTGGCGTGACTTAGACAAGGCTCGACGGGAGGCTGTAAATCACGGTACTCCCTTACCGCTAACACTACCAAATTATTAATAAATAGATTTCTTGGTGGTATGTTTGATATTTTTCCCTTGTGCAGGCCTCGGAGAAGCCGTTACAATGAGATCGCCTCTTCCTGGCGAATAGGAGACGCAAAAACATGCCACGGGCAAAAAGATAAAGAAAGAGATGTCGGCGGAGTCCCCAAAACCAAAGAGAGCTAAGGCTCGAAAGCCTAGGGCTCATTCAACGGTCCTAAATCCGGCGGCTGCTGAGAATATTCATGCCGAAGATGAAGACGATGATGATTTCCTGCTGGTACTTAAGGAAACATAAAGCGCCAATGCTTCAAAGGTTGTTGGGTAGAAGATTGTCGAGTCAGAGGTGGCCGATATGGTCCCACCTCGAACCGAGGAAACCCTCGATGAGGGTTTGAATGCAGTCCCCGAGCTGACCATTGAATAAGATACAAGTTGTGCTGATGAGTACTTGATTGGCGAATTCGGAGGACCCAACTTTAAGACCCTTCGAGGGCGAGAGGAAGCGCCGATAGAGGTTGATGCCATAGGAGAGCCTCCATCAGGCCCATCGTTCTCTCCTGGGCAAATAAAAGATGCCCAGAATAGGGAGACTCCCGATGTGGGGGCATCCTAGGGAGAGAACGATGCATTTGGATATTTTTTCGCTGGTGTTGAAGAGGAGCTCGATCTCGACGGCCCAATTATTCACAAGGAGGCTACGAAACTCCAAAAATGGGTATTTTCTTGACATAATACTTAAGCTTCGAACCTTGGTTTTTGTTTTTCTAACTTCTTCCCTTTGTGTTGCAGGTCACGCCGGTGTATGACCAGGCGGTCTCCAATCTATGAGATGAAATGAACCATCGTGAGGTGGAGTCCGAGAAACTCACATCGGAGTCAAATGAGCTAAAGCCTCTATTTGTATGAAAGTAAGTAGAGTTGAGTGTCATCCAAGAAGGATTGAGCGAAAGGATGCCTTAGTAGGGAAGCTTCAGGATAGCATGACCTCGGAGAGTGGTACTCTTCAGGAGGAGCTGACCTCCACTAAGTGTCTTCCTCAAGTTTCTAGAGAGGAGGCTGACAAGTATAAGGCATTTCATGATGAATCGGCTACCGCGCTATCCACGACCAAGTTTTAAAATGACGCACTCTTGATCTCATATCGGGAAGATTCAGCCGCAGTGAATGCTCGATCCAACGAGATCTCTGAAGAAACTGAGATTAGGTTGACCCGTGCCCTTGGTCGTGCTAGATTAGAGGCTCGAAGGAAGGCATTAGTGGAAGTGCACGCCAAGGGTTTCTACCTCTCTACCGAGATCAAAGAAGTGAAGGCCATGGAAGAAGATTTCGCTTCTCCGACCACTTCGAACGAGGGATCGTCAAGAGGCTCAGGGAGCAACGACGATGAAGACTAGGCAACATTTGTTCTTTTTACTTCGTCTTCTTTTGTATGTGGGCTCCGCGTGGGAGTTTTGTAAATGCACCTTTGTAAATATATTTTTGGAATGCAAAGGATTTTCTCGTTCAATATATTCAAACTTTTGACTTTTAGTGTTTATGCAAAAGTTGAGCTCGAACTTTAATTGAACTCTTTTGAGCTCGATGTTGGAGTAATAGGGACCCTTAAGATTGGGTTGCTCTGATTTCGAACACATGCTTTCTCTAGATGGGGTTGGTAAGGAATCTATTTGGCTCCTCAATCCCTCGAACACTATGTGGTGACATCATTATTATGACATGACCGTGAAGTGACGGAAGTGGCCCTGTTGGTACATTTTCCCAAATGTCATAATTACCTCGTCAGAGTTGATTGGATATCAAATTTAATGAATAGTCACCGCTCTTGATATATATACTTGCTTTCTCTTTCATTAAGAGCTTTACTGCTTTGCGCAATTATCTTTCTCTACAGAATTCTTTCTTGCATCTTTTCTTCTGCCATCTCAGTTTGAAACTTTCGCTGGGGTTTTCACCTCCCTTCATTGCTTTGAAGGAGTTATGGATACTATGTCTACATCCACTCAACAGAAAGAAGGAAGTCCCTCCTCTGTTTCCCGCCTGGTCGGTGGTACACTGCCGGCGTTTTGCGAACTAACCTCGAACTGTTTTGTCTCGATGAAAATTTTTATGATAGAGAAACGTCTCAATGTTCTGGGCCATCGAGAGCATGCATCGGGGTTCATTAGATCAGTAGAAGAGATACACGACGATTTGAGGAGAGATTGTGGATGGGGAGAAAAGGTGATGCTGCAGGTACCCTCCCGGGAAGAAGATATTATGGCCCATGTAGAGCGGCTTTTGAATGTGTATACGTACCCTTTTATGTTGGGTCCTCTCGACCAAATCGTGCTCGAGTTTTTTCAAAGATATCGAGTTATTGTGGCTCATATCCATCCATCTTTCTTGCATATCGTGATGATGATGAGGCTTTTCACCGAAAAGGGTGAGCTCGAGTTCACTCTTAGTCACCTCTTTAGATTGTATCAGCCTTTGCATTATCGAGTTCTTATTAAACTAGGAGGCCGATCCACCAAGCCCTTTATTACTAGTGATGACGAGGACATAGATCAAGGGTGGATGAGTCGGTTTCTTCTAGTGAGGACTATTAGATCATTCCTGCGGAGTTCCTGCCCTTTTCTGAGAAATGGACTTTCAAGCCTAAGTGACATGTACTTTATTATTTTTGTTTTCGGTGGAGGTAGACTCCGTAAGAACATTTTCTTTCTTTCTATGCAGCGATCCCGTGGATGCCAAATGAGGTCCCCAATCTTGGGGGCAGGGCCCGCAAACTGGAGGCCTCTTCGACTTATGATGGGCGCAAGTGGCGAGACTTTTTTAAAAGCAAATGGGGGGCTAAGCACCATTGTATGTGCTATGTAGTCCTTTTTCTCGAGAAGTGATTTCCTTTACGTACACTAATTTCTTGGTTTCAGGGATTGGCGAGTTTTTTGAAGCGAGACCATCCCCTTTCGAGGAGGAGGAAGAGCCTTCGACTTCCATGACAGGAAAAGACAATAAGAGAAAAGGATCCTCGTAGGATGAGGATATGTATAGCAAAGCATAACCTGCCCGGGGGCGTGGGGAGGATGCATCCAGTGACGAAGACCTTATATTCATTGGTCGATCTGTGGATGGAAACATGTGTGAAGAGTTCAGATCTATGTCGATGGCTCGAACCAGGAGGCCTCCCAAGGTTGTTGAGCCCTCTAGGCTCAAGGACCCCAACCTCGACGGAGAGGTTTCATAAGAGAGGAGGGGCGAAGGTCCTTCATTACCCGATCTAACAGCTAGTCTCGGATGTCGGGGAGTACTCCATAGGAAATAAGCTCCGACGTTCCTCTGCCTAATCAGATCGCCCCGTGTTTCTTTACCGGGGCAGATGAGACCGAACTGGTAGATGCGAAATCGACCTTCGAGGAATCTCAGTGACTTTTCACTATGGTGAGTTTTGAAGTCATTATAACTTTTCTAACTTCGTACCACCTAATTTTAAACTGAACATTGTTTCTCACTGGCCTTCGATAAACTCAAGTCTGAGATGCTTTATTGTGAGGCCAAGTTGCGTAAAGCCTTAAATGGGGAGAAATCTCTCAGGCTCCTTCGTGACAAGAAGGAGAGTTGATGCATATTTGATTGGAAGTGAACCGAAGTCATGATTATGAAGGAAACCTCAAGAGACAGATAACCTCTATTTTGAGGGAACACATACTTCTTCTGCCATATTTGGAAGCTAACATATCGGTATCTCAGTTGCAGAGAAATACAGAGATGCTGGGACGCCTTCGGGGCAAAGTCAACCAGGTCAATTCTGAATGCAACGAATTGAAGGCACAAATAGATAATCATGTTGCGGCCAAAAGAAATGCTTTGGCTAAGGCCTCCGCCCTCTAGATACAACTTGGTAATGCTCGATAATGCAACTCGACCAGAGGATCAGAAAAGCTAAGCTTGAGAAAAATCTTTTGAAGATGAAGGCCGAAGTTGTGGAAGCTTGGGCTAAAGCCGAGGAGGTCCGAGCAAAGGCTGATAAGAAGGTGGCCATCTATCCAAAATATGTTGCGGAAGTTCATATGAAGCTGAGGGGGATTCTAATAGAGAGAGGAGGAAAAATGAGTATGCCCGATGCAGATCTCGGATGAAAACTCTCGAAGATATTCATGATAAGTGCTTCGATCTCTTGGAGGATGTAAAGAAGGCCAAAGCGGATGAGATCGATGCCAAGTTATTCTTTTCTATTGATGTCGATGCTGACGTTTGAAGATAATGAGGAAAAGGCCGTTGAGGGAGCTGGTCCCGAAGGGCTGACAAAGACATAACCCCCGAAGAGGTGGGGGGACTATGTCCCCGAAGATAGAGTAGGTCTTTCATTATTTGTTTGTATAAGGGGCTTCCCGTGGGGGTGTTGTATCTTTGTACCATTAGATATAAAAAAAAAACCTCTCGGTTTTCCTTTTATATAAATTTCCAGTTGCTCGTGTCTTTGCTTATGTTTTGAGTTTTGATACTTGCCGATAATTACTCCGATATGTTGGACTTTGAGAAAACAACCCTTAGGTTGTCCTTGATGAGTAAATGATAGTAGCTGACCATTTAGGGCTCGGTCCCCTGAATCAAGTTTTGACTCGAGCTCATCGACCCTTACGTTTTCAATATATTGGCTCTTAGGCTCTTTATCGCGGCCCTGCGGCTCCGTGGATCGGCCTCGAGGCTCTTTAGATTTTCCCTGAGGCTGTTTATGTTAGACCTAAGGCTCTTTAGGCTGGCCCTTAGGATCGTACGCATTGTCCCTTTGGATCTTTTTAGATTTGGTCGATGCAACCTCTAGTATGGCTATAAATTTCCCTCAGTTTGGCTAAAGACTTTTGAATTTTTGATTATGCTTTGGAATTTTTTGTGTTTGTCTAACTCTTCGATGGCTCATACAAGAACCCCGATTATGAGTCGATATGTGACGATGGTTGAGTACATCGGGAGGTTCTTTTGAATGCTGATTTCGAAGCCTTTTTGTTAACGGCTGATTGTTTCGAAGCCTTTTTATTGTTTCGAGCTGGTATAATCGAAGCACTTTTGCCAATGCCGAGAGTAGCCTGATTAACCAGTTCTTTTCGAAGTATTCTCGAAGTATTTGAAGGCTTTTAGTTTTATGGCGGCCGTTACATATTTTGAGTCACGTTAATTCGGTCGGAGCCTTTTCGATATTACCGTAGTCTCTATTCCCTAGGTGAGGTGACCTCCGAATCTATATTGAGGGTATGCCTTTTAGGGGTCTTACAAATTCTGATATATAGCCTTGGCCTTAATATCGGGGTTATGCCTTTTTGAGGTCTTATAAGTTTGACGTCGCCTCATGGAAGGATTACTAGCTCGAAGTTGCCTCGTTGAGGTCATATAAATTTGATGCCGCCTCATGGAGGGCTTACTAGATCGAAGTTGCCTCATTGAGGTCTTATAAATTTGAGTCTTTGATGACTCGATAAGCTTGCTGTTGATGACAGTCCTCGAGTGTTCGAGAGTATTTGACCCTTGAGTCGTTTCGTAAGAATAGTATTATTCTTTTGAGGCACAAAGTATTTTAATGACTAAGAATGCTTCTTTGAATACTTGATACATGTGTAGATGCTTTTTCCTTCAAGGGATCGAATACTCTACATGAACACGGCTCGTTTGACTGTTTGGTCCATTACAACATTGGTCTGTCGAGGCCTTCTTCGACATAACTTGCTTTCTTCGAAAGGGTAGACTCCAAGGGTGCTTCCCCCCAGTATTCGAGGTTGATTGAAAAGAAGCCTTGAATATTTGTTGAGTTTTCCTTAGGTAGAATATAGGTGTTGCCTCATTAAAAACCTTGCAAGTAAAACCCATTTGGAATAAAACCCATCTAAGGGAAAAAGAGTGAAAAACATGCTTTAAACCCCAAGGTCTTCAAGCTGGAGGGTGCTTCGACTCCACTCAATCGAACACCCGCAATAAGTTAGTATAAAACATAAATGAAAAGGTAGAGGGTTTTACCTTAGCAATGATAGGGTTTGAGCCTCAATATGCTTTAATTGGTTGCTCAGCGGATGCGACATGGTCCTTTATTCACTCATTCGGGTGCATCCGAGAATGTAGGTCATGTTTGCTACTTCGTTGTTTGCTTGTCTTTTGGCTCTTTTGAGGTAGAGGGTGTCGATGTCGGTTCCATGTCATGCACCAAGAGCATCTCTATTGCTGCATGTTGCTCCCCATACACTGTTGTTACTCCGTCCTTCATTGGAAACTTCATCATTTTATGAAGGGTTGACGACACCTCTCTCATACTGTGTATCCACGGGCTTTCGAGTAAGACATTATATCTTATATCACCTTCGATGACATGAAAGTTGGTGTCTTGAATTGTACCGGCCACGGTGAGTGGGAGGATGATTTCCCCTTTGGTCATCTCGCTCGCCATATTGAATCCATTGAGGACTCGAGAGGCTGGCACGATCTGACCGAGAAGTCCGAGCTGCTCCACCACCCTCGACTTGATTATGTTGGTCGAGATACCTTGGTCCACGACCACATGTTTACTTTGAAATTTATTCAAAAGGAAAGAAATTATCGGTGCATCATTAAGGGGATGAAACAAGTTCCCGATGTCCTCTTCAGTGAATGAAAGATCATCTTCCGGTATGTAGCTTCGAGTTTGCTTTTCCCTGGTAATGGATACTTTTGTTCGCTTGAAAACGGGTCCCCGTGGTATGTCGACTCCTCCTATGATAATGTGCATGGTTTGGTGAAGTTCTTCCGGTTTGTTTTTTCTGTTCGCCTCTCTTTCCCGAAACTGGTTCTTAGCTCGTTCGCTAAGGAACTCTCGAAGGTGCCCTTCACTGATTAGTCGGGCTACCTCTTCTCGAAGTTGTCTCCAATCTTGGGTGTTATGATCGTGAGTGCCATGATATTTGCATATTAAGTTAGGGTTTCTTTGTGAATGATATAACAATATGGGTTTTGGCCACCTGGTATCTTTGATCTTACCTACGGCTGATACGATGTCTCAGACATCGATGTTGAAGTTGTACTCAGATAATCCAGGCACCTCTACCGGCCCAGTGTGCCTATCTTACCCGATTTTGCTCATGAGTCTCCGGGAACTTTGGCCTCGATCGCTCCGGGGTATGTTTCTCCTTGAGGCATTTCTTCGATCTTTTACACACGGTTGGTATATTTCATTCTTTTGTCACGATTCCCTATCTGTAAACCTAGACTCGTTTGCCAAGAGCCTTCTTGGGTATAATGATCCCGATTGGGCTCCTAATTGGTCGTCCTCGACCCTGATCTTCGATCGATACCTATTGCGTACATCCGCCCAAGTTACAACGGGGTGTTCGACAAAATTTTACTTCAGCTGCTTCTAAGTTATCGAGCTTTAGTAGTTCAGGCCCTAAGTGAAGGCATGTACTGCCAACTCATCTGAGACTGGTGGTAATTCCATCCGCTACATCTAAAAGCGCGATACAAACTCCCTTAACATCTCTTTCTCTCTTTTTTTAATTTTGAAGACGTCAGACTTTCTTGTAGCAACCTTGATGGCACCAATCTATCGAATTCGGGGTAAGTTATAATACCGCATCATGGCCCCCTTCAACAATGTTTCTCCAATATTTTTTTTTTTAATAAAACGGACTCAATCTCGTCATCCTTTAAGTCGGTCCCTTTTATACCACAAGTGTAAGTGGTAATATGCTCATTGGGGTCCGTGGTTCCGTTGTATTTCTTGATATCGGGCATCCTAAACTTCTTTGGATTGGGCTTCGGAGCCACACTCGATGGAAATAGTTGTTGCACGAACTTCTTCGAATCTACCCCCTTCAAAATTAGCGTTGCACCCGACATCTGATTGACCCTCGATTTATAAGTTTCTACTTTTTCGTTGTTAGGTTCTATCTTTTTTTATCTGGATTAAATTCTTTTGGCGAGTTTCTCGAGCTTCTTCATAATAGCGGGGTGTGCTGCTGACCCATTATTGCTTGATCTTTCTGGCATCTGCTCGACTCGAGGAGCTGTTTCTGATGCTGTTGTGCTTGGAGTTTTTTGCTGGCTCTGCAATTGAGCAATAGACACTTGTTGTGCTTGTAACATCTCAAAAATGACTTGTCGGCTAACTTATCTTTCTTCTCGAGCTAGATTTTTCTGCGCTTCATGTTTGTCACCTTTGCGCAAACTTCTGTTGGTATCAGAGCCTACATCGATATACACAACATTGCGAGAAGCCATATTGATGGGGAGTGGCGCTGGTACTACCCCAGGATTTTGCGGTGGTACACCGGTGATTGGGGTTGCTGCACTGTTCTCTACATGGGCTTCAAGGCCATTGTTCTCATGTGCATTCACTGAGTTAGACATTGTTTACCTGAAATCGAAGATTCTCGGAGAAGAAAAAGTGTGAAGAATAACTTGTGTTTTCAGAAAACCAGCACTAAAACAATCATTATTGTTTTTAGCCCCACGGTGGGCGCCAAACTATCTACCTTGAAAACGGTATTGACAATTATATTTTTTTGTGGTTCTAAAAATACATGATTTATCTTAATACTAATTATTAGATAGGAAATTCTAAGTATGAGCCAGAAGAGTAAGATATGCAAACCAAAATAGTCACAAGGCTGGGCCTCGAGATCACTAAAGCTGGGCCTCGAGGTCGAACGAAGACGCTTAGTAATAAGCAGTCGATGGAGAATAAATAATATTAGGGGTATCGGGGATACCATTTTGCGGCCAATAATGAGCAATAAACGAAGAACAATTAATGAACACAATAAATGGAAAGCAATAAATTAGTGGAATAATTTTTGAGAACACTTAGGTAAGAAAGCGTGGGAATGTTCTGTGGTATTGAATATTTATCCCTCTTACAAAATGAAAAGGGTCCCCTTTATATATGAGGGTGCAATCCCATCATAGTACACGTCTAATCATGATAAGGAAATGTTATTGGTAAAGCTATATAATGGCTCAGTACAGACTTGTACTATTCATGCAGACATGATCAGCTCTAGCCACGCGTCCTTGAGAATTTCCCGCCTTTCCATGACGATCATTGATTTGTATTGCACCGAGGTTTACCACCGTGAACCTTCGATATGCTTCCTCGAGGGATGCACCTTGGGGTAAAACTTCGAATTCTACTTCGAGCTTCTCGAGGCCGGGCATAGAGTGTCATAGCGGCCTAAAAATCGGGCTACCCGATTTTGGCCGTATACAATGCTATTTTCATTCCCTCAACTTTGCTGGTGTCATACGATGTAGAGGGATAGAAATGTGTTGGGTACCTGGAACTAACTCAATACCAAAATCAAGATCCCTGTCGGGTGGCATGCTTGGCAGGTCTGCAGAATACACATCTGGAAAATCTCACCACCGGAACATACTCAATAGTAGGAGTATCAGCACCATCATTTCTTATAAAGGAAATATATGCCAAACAACCCTTCCCAATCATTCGTTATTCTTTCAAATAAGAGATCACCATACTAGGAACATAGTCTAGATAACCTCCCCACTCAATCGTACGCAATCACGGCATCCCCAGTGACATGGTCTTAGCGTGACAATCCAAAATAGCACGACAAGGTGACAACTAATCCATGCCTATAATCACCTCAAATCAACAATATTAGGCAGTAAGAGATCAACCCTCTTATATAATTCTCCAATAGTCACCACACACGACAAATATAGGTGGCCTATAATCACCCACCGGCATAAACACATGAAAATGTGTAACTAAGAAATCACGGGGCATATCAAAATAACGACCAAAATATGATGAAACATATGAATAAGTGGAACTAGGGTCAAATAATATGGAAGCATCCCTGGGCACCCCAAAACAATACATATGATCATACATCTAAAGCACCTACCTTTGTGATGGTGGGAAAAAAATAGCATCGAGCATGACCACCACCGGATCGACCTAGTACGACCTCTAGCTGCCTGCGCCCCACCTCTAAATGGTTCAGCGACTGTTGAAGTAAATGGTGCGGAAGTCATAACCTGGGATCTCTACTGAACTAGACCTCCCAAAAGACGGGGACAATACTTCCACATATCTCCATACTCTCCATACTCGAAGCAACTCTTATCCACCAATGGTTGCAGGGACTGAACAAGACCTCGATAACCAAAATAATTACTATAAATACCTGCTATCGATGAACCTTGAACTGATATAGCACGGGATGAACTCTAAGATCGGAGGGCACTAAGAGACAATAGAATCGGATGAGCATTGCATGAACATTGGCTAGCTGATGCACAATGATAAACCGAACGAGCCATCAAAGTGGGCCTATATTAACAACCCATGTTGTGGTGGGACTACCCTCCATGTGAGGCACTGTCGAAACCACGAGGCCTATTGGCCTCCATCTCCTCAAGCTCTTCACGACGAACCTTATCTAGGCATCTAGCAATATCAACCACCTCGCACCATATGTAATCCCCCAAGGCATGATGAAGCGCCATCCATAGTTGAGACCATAAATGAACCTATTAATCCTATTTATATCTCTCGATTTCTCCCTCTCTCTATGGGAACCAACCATATCACGTGACGAACCAACTAAAAAAATCACATCTCATATTGAGTCACTGACATACTCTCATGGCGTAGCTACTCAAACTACCTGGGGAACTCCTCCCAGCAGGTCCGTGGAACAAACTTGTCTTAGAAGAGAACTGAGAACTCATGCCACGTAAGTGGTGTATGCCGGTTGGCCTGATTAACTCATAGGCCTACCACTATCTCAAGGTTGCTCTGATAACTAAAAAGTAGTAAATGGGAATCATTGGTCTTCAAATACCCGTTGTGCGAAGGATCCGCCAACACGTGTCTATGAAATCCTATGCAGTCTCCGACTCGGCCCCATTGAATTCTAGAGGACTAAGTGTTGGTCGAAATCCCAATGCACACGCAAGTGTACGTGGTCGACAAGTAATATAGGATTTAAAGTCCAGATATCGTATCCACAGAGACTTGTGTAAACTACTAGCTAATTCACTTCAATTGTTCTTTAACCAAGCCAATATAAAATCAATGATGTACTAATTTATACTAAAATTCTATGAAATAACTAATTATCAAGTAACAAGAACTATTGTAATGTATTCAGTAGAGATAAATATTCCAGGGTTATGGTCTATTCACCACTCATATTGCATTCTAATTAACTTTTCCTTTCATATAGTTCACTCATGGTTGCTAATTAATCGATAAATATTCTCATAGCCTTCTTCCGAAGCACTCCTCACCTATTCTCAATAGATTAATGCCTATATTCCTATGGAATTAGTCTATTAGAACGCACTAAGATCACGATGTTAAATTAAACACGGTGACTAGGTATATTCCTATCCTAACCACAAATCCGCTCCCTTGAAGGGTTAAGATCGTGCTCTCTTCAATTCTTCTCTAATCTATATATGGCTTTCCCAAGCATAACGTAGATAGTATATAAAACCTAATCATTGGCCAATCAATTAAGCAATTAAATATAGAATTGAAGAAACAACCATATGTTGAGTAAACTATATTCGAAGATAAATTAATGTCGAAGAACAATATTCATGGCTAAACCACAACCCCAGAACAATGGGTAGTTTAGCCACTCATGCTTTGATCAAACAAGTGCATAAATGTGCATGAACTCTAAATACTTGAATAAAAATGAAGAAAACTGATAATTCTTGCTCCTTCAATCTTTCCGTGTGTGTATTTTGCTCCCAAAAATCGTCTCTCCCTCGTGATATGTTTTAGGGTCTATTTATACGGTTGGGATAAACCCTACCCGTCTAAAAAGACTTCTATCCTGGCTTGGAAACTCTAAAAAACCATAAAAACTCGGACCTCGCCGAAATAGGTACCCAGGCGTTATGGGTCTAACGCCTGGGTAACGCCAGACCCCCCCAGGCGTTCTGGCTCTAACGCTTGGGTAACGCCAGGCCACCCCAGGTGTTTTGGCTCTAACGCCTGGGTAACGCCAGGCCACCCCAGGCGTTTTGGCTCTAACGCCTGGGTAGCGCCAGTCTTGTCCCAGATTATTCCTTTTCGACTCTTGCACATATTTTCCGACGTTTATGCTCTCATTTAGCTCGGCTTCCATTTTCAACTCACCTGCACATTAAATAAACTCCATTAAGCACACATGACGTGTATTTTTATCATTAAAACACCTAAAATGCACGGTATATAATGCTAAAAATCATGAATTCTAGCCACGCATCAACACCCCATAGTTAGACTCTTGATCGTCCTCGAGCAATATCCTTCACACGTACATGATTCATTCACGAGGAGTATTTTACCATTCAATCACACACATTACCCCTTAACTATGATCGACACTGACAATCAAGCATGAACATACAAAATTTCACATTCTTCCCTTCTTTACACATGCCCAAGTATAATAATTAAATCAACCATATCAACAACCTAATCGCAACCACCAAACCTCAGAAATCGACTTGCACCCACTAAGCCCTCTCAATTCACACACCTATCCAACAAGAAAGTTTACAACATTACCAATCGTTCATGAGACCATGTGCCCTCACCAACAAACAAAAGAGTGAATATAAATGGTCCTCACAATCAAATGTGCACTTGAACATCAATTAAGGACATCACACAATTGAACAACTGCCCTCACTCTCACAAAGAATTCATATGCATCCCGTGGTCGTACCATAAGCTTGCCCGTAGTGTAGATCTCCACTAATTAAGTTAGCCAAGTCTAGGATCAATTAGGACTTTTAAGGTTGTAATGTAGGCTAAAGGACGGGTATGATAGATATAGGAATAGTGACTAACCCTCCTAAGCACTTTAATACACTACCTTCACAATTTAACGCATATTCTTCTCAACCAATTCATATTCAACATAGCCCTTTTTCTTTAATTAAGCACTTCTATATATTTTCACTGGCACACATCAATAGAAACTTGGAGGTGTGTATCTTTTTGTTTTTTATTCTTTTTCTTCCGTATACACACTCCATACATGAAAATTCAATGGCCAGTGACTTTTGCATACTCTTTTCTTTTAGTGCACCAACAGGCCCTTACATGGTTCCACTCAAAAACTAATCCCCAATATCTCACCTTACTTCCATTAGCGACTAAGT
>MDKI01028701.1:0-45805 GCA_005239505.1 Nicotiana paniculata
TAAGTGTCTCAGTTCTCACCACGACTACTCCGAACCCGAACCAACCGACCCAACACAACATAAGTAGGCTAAGAAACATATGATAAAGAGGAAACGGGGGAAACGGGGATAATCTCATGGAACGACCGGCCAGGTTGTTACATCCACGCGCCCAAACCAGTGCACACATCCATGCAGAAAACTTCTTCTCAGCCTTTTTGGGGTACACCTCACACTTATCTTTTCCACCCGTTGCAGTCTTTTCTTTCGAACTCTTCACTTTTCACACAATACTTGTAGCTGGCTTCTCCTTTTTAACCCCCGTATCTACGTTCATCTCAAAAGTTACAGTCTCGTCCCCCACTCCAAGCATGAGTTTTCTATCATGTACGTCTAATATTTCTCTACCCGTTACTAAAAGTGGTCTTCCTAAAATTAGAGGGACCTCCTTATTCTTTTCCATATTTACTACAATAAAGTCCACATGAAATACAAACCTATCTACCTGCACTATAACATCTTCCACTATCCTCTCGGGTATCAGAGTTGCTTGGTCAGCCAGGTGCAAAGATATTGGTACCGACCTTATCTCTCCAATATCATTCTCCAACTTCCTATAAATAGACAAAGCCATTAAATTAATTGAGGCACTAGAATCACATAAAGATTTATCAAATTTAATAGATCCTAAAAAGCAAGGTATAGTAAAACTCCCTGGATCTCCACATTTTATTGGGAGTTTATTTTGCAAAATAGCATTGCAATGCTCGGTGAGCTTGACCATTGTTGTCTCCTCTATCTTCCCTTTCTTTGTAAGGATCTCCTTCAAGAATTTTGCATAAGCTGGCATTCGGGAGAGCACCTCTGTGAATGGAAAATTTACATTAACATGTCTCAACATATCTAGGAACCTCTCAAATTGTCTATCCAACACCTCTCTATAAAGTTTTTAGGGAAAAGGTAAAGCAGGCATGTTCTTGCTCTCTTCATTAGATTCATATCTTCTCAAAATGTCCTCCTTCTTCTTCTTGCCAGCTCCCTTTTTTTCTTTCTTCTTTTTATCAACTTCATTTTTCACCTACTCCCTAATTTCTTTTTCAGTTACACTCTCTTTTTGAATTGGAGTGGGATCTTTCAATAGTTGTCCGCTTCTCAAGGTCAAAACATTTACCCTTTTTTGGATTCTTTTCAGTATCAACTGGAAGAGTACCTAGTATTCTCTCAGATAATATAGTTGCAATTTGTCCCACTTGTCTCTCCAAGCCATGAAAACTTGTCCCAAGTTCCTTGATAGCTGCACCATGAGCATTTAACCTTTCATCAGTGTTGACAATAAATGACTTCATATGATCTTCTAACCCAGATTGAATTGGCTGTTAAGGCTAAAATTGCGGCCTCAGTTGATTCCCAAAACCAGGAGCTCCTTGAAATCTCGAGTTATTTTATTGCCATGCATTTGTTGTAGCCCTAGGTGAAATGCATGAAAAATTGGGGTGCTTCTGACCCATTGATTTGAAGTTGTAATTACCCACAACATGAACTTCCTCCATTGAATCTTGACACTCATGAGTAGGGTGTCCTCTTCCACATATGTCACATGCTTCATGAGGCTCATTATGTATTGAAGCTAAGGTTAGCTTCATTATTTCCTTTGCCATGGAATCAAGTTGTAACTGCATAGATGTGTTAGCATCAACCTGGTGAACATCAGTTGATTTTCTTCTCTTAACAATCTCAGAGGGCCAATGACTTTCATCTTTAGACAACTCATCTAGAATAATGACTACCTCATCTAGACTCTTCTTCATCAATGGATCGCCCACTATGTTGCTCAATGTCCTGCGTGAAGTAGGTGTCAACCTATCCCAAAACTCCTGGATTTGCATCCAATGTTCTATTCCACTATGCTGACACCTACACACTAATTCCTTGAATCTATCTCTAGTGTCAAACATGATTTCAATCTCATTGTGGAAGAAATTGTGGATTTCTCTTCTAAACTTTCCCGTTTTATCTGAGGAAAAATATTTAGCAAGAATTTTTTTTGCTATCTCCTCCCATGTTCTAATTGATCCTTGGTGTAAGCTTTGAAGCTAGTGTTTTGCATCATCTTTGAGTGTAAGGGGAATTCCCTTAGATAAACTGCATCTTGTGACACACCATTAAATTGAAAGGTGTTGATGATCTTCTCGATGTCCATTAGATGATTGTTAGGATCTTCGTTCATTTTTCCTCTTTTTGGAGGGTTTGGAGAAACCCTTCTTCAACTCAAAATTGTTGGCTGCAAGTAGAGGTGGTCTCACACTCGATAAGCCTTGGTTGTAGACCGATCTAGCATAACCACCAAGTGGTCTCCCTTGACCTCGAACTATGTTTCCGAACTGGTCTGGAACCAAATGCTGATTCTGAGCTATTCTTGAAGCTTCCTCCTCCTCATAAGCAATTTGTGCATCTTTGAGCGCTGCTTCTTCAACATCTCTTGCAGCTTTCTCTATGAGTTGGGTTTCCTCTCTCGCAACCAAATCAACATTATCATCATTTCTCGGCATCTATTCTCTGGTTGAGGATAGCCGAACCATTTTTGTATTCTCATAAATATTTCTTTTCTTCCTCAACTATCACAAATGTTTCTCTATTTCTGGTTCATATGGCTACAATTCCTTCCCAGAAGATCGAGTCATGCACCAATTTACCCTGTACCGTGCACAAAACAAAAGAACACCCATATGTAAAAAGAGAAAAATAAAATAAAAATTCCTGAATTAGCACTACAAACTATTTCAAATACTATTGATTGCCAATCCCCGGCAACGGTGCCAAAATTTGACGAGCTTGAAACGTACACTATAATATGCTCGCTAGTCAAATATAGTAATTTATAATATCATATCCACCAAGATTGGATTTAAACAATATTTTTGTAGTTTATAGCTCAATTGCTATCAAAGATGATCAACAATGGAGATTTATGTGATTTAATCTAAAATTAACTAAGAGTCTATACTATTGGCTAATGACAATCAACACAAGTGTTAAGCAAAGGAAGTTATCAATTGGGAGAAGATAGGGTTGATAGGATAGGTGCAAGATAAATGTTTTGGATTTAACTCTATATAATTCACTTCAAATGTTCAAGCGAGTCTCTCAAATTCACTTGATTTATTAATTCAATTGTTTAGGAGAAACTCCTCTCTCGATTAAGTCTCAGCCTCATAAGATGAACCAATTTTAAGCACGTGAAGATATGCAACAAAGTATTAATGACTTCCGGTTATCCTCCTAACTAAGTTTAGACAACAATTCAACTAGCCTCTTTCGATTACTAAGAAGAATTAATGACTTCAACCAACAAAGTATAATGCAACACTATCACAACTTATGCCTCTCTCGATTACATGAACAAGTGAATAAAGATGCAACAGTTAAAGCATCCAAAATTATTCAATACATAAAACTAGAGTAAATTTTCCACAAACATGTATCAAGGCACAAAACCCATCAAACCCTAAAGAGAACTACTCCATAGACATTGAGTAATTCATCACAAATATAAAGAAAAGCATAAAACGATCCAAACTCTTGTCTTGAGTGATGAATTGAATGATGAATTTCTTGTGCATAGGCTTCTCCACCTTCTCTCTAGCCTCCTTAGGTCTTAGATGTGTCAAAAGTCCAGAAAATACCGTTTTCCCATATATTTATACCAAGTAGGTTGGGGCCCAAACGAAATCACCCTTTCGTAGCCGAAATATGAAAACCTGCAAACTTATTGTTTTTCATGGGTCACACTGTGCGTAGCATTAGTGCTTTTTCCTGATAGACCACAAAAACCTAGCCTCTAAATGTTTGCTAATTTTTGATAGAATTTTACCCTGATACGTCGCATTGTGCGCCACACTATTTGGGAATTTGGAAAATGTAAAATATGAAAGTTTTAGCCCTGTTAAATGGATTTTCAATGATATATTGTGGAGCCCAAACGGATTTCTGAGTGACGAATTGTGTGCATTTTACCGGACACTGCGCAATATGTCTGCTCGATTTTTCGTTTCGTTCTTAAAGTGCGCTATCTTCCATTAAACCCCGAACAAGATCCCAAATTAATCCTTGAGCCTTTACTGAGACTTCAAAGCTCCAGAATAGCTTGAATTCATTCCATAATATCAAAATAGATCAGAATCACTCCAACAAGGCATAAAACACATAATTAGTGCAAAACACCAACAATTAAAGCTCAAACACAAGTAAAGTGCAGTGAATTAGGGTGCGATAAGCGACTAAAACATGAGATTATATCCTACCATCACTAATCATGTAATTCAACTTTCTAGAACAGATCAATATGCTCATTTTTATATTCTTAAGTCTGATCATGGTATTAAACATGAGCAACAAGAGCCATTATGTCACGACCCCAACTCCTAAGCCGGCCGTGATGGCGCCTATCATGGAACTAGACAAGCCAACCCTTATAGAATATCATAATGTTTCATAATTTCCCAAAACTAGCAGATTTAAAACAACAAAATCAGATAAACAATTCATACACTTCCCCAAGACTAAGAGTTAACTGTCATGAGCATCTAGGACTTTAAGTACAGTGTACAATAAGCTGACTTGATACTACAAAAGCCTGAAGTATAAAAGACAAAACTATGAACTGAGGAAAAGAAAGGAGGTGAGCTGGAGACGCCGAGCAGCTACCTCGATCTTCGAACACCCAAGCACGCCTGAAAATCAACTAGTGAGATGGTCTGGTACCTAGATCTTCACACAGAGGGGCAGAGGGTAACGTGAGTACTCCAACTCAGTAAGTAATCAAAGTAACTAAAAACATGAGTGTAGTGACGAGCATTTATAAATCATTTAAATTCATATAATGAGTAACAGTGGAAAGAAATAAATACAGTCGGGAATCTACATTCCGAATATTTCATAAAACTCCAGTTTCCATCTAACAATCTCATATAAAAACATTTATCCAACATTAGCATCAAAGGCTCGGTATAAAAGAGAGTGCAAACAGTAGATTCATAAAATATAAGCCCCTCGGGCATAGTATCATTCATAAATAAAACCTCTTGGGCAAGCCTCTCAGTCACTCGTGACTCCACTATCAGTATCTCATGCTCACACTAAACACTCGTACTCAGCAAGTACCATGAATATACCCAACTACTGCGGCGGGTAGCCTGATCCAATACATAGATATATATATATCTATATTGTTGCGGTATGCAGTCCGATCCTTATAACATACGTTGCGGCGTGCAGCCTGATCCATATAATAGTCGAATGCGCCCACTAGGGGTGTATAGACTCCGGAGGAACTCCTACAACCCAAGTGCTATATTTGCTGCGGCTTGCAGCCCGATCCAATATGTATATTGTTGCGGCGTGCACCCCGATCCATTTATATAACATATATTGTTGCAACGTGCAGCCCGATCCATATGTAATATATAACATATATATTGTTACGGCGTGCAGCCCGACCCGTAACTATCCTCGCATACTCGACTCTCGGCCTCACTCAGTCATCCTCACAAACCACTCGGATAATTTATCTCAACTCACGAGACTCAGCCCGGAATACCTCTCAGAATTTCAAAACAGTGTGATGACAGTGAAAATAAGAACAAGCGGTAAACATGACTGAGTTCACAATTGTTCTATTAGGATAGTGTATGAATAGTGTAAAAATACCCCTGAGGGTTTAAACAAGTCGGCACGAGGCCCAAAACATGACTCACAGCCCATAAACAAGTATAAACTTCTTAAATACATGATGTCGTAAAGTTTCAACTCGAATACACGGTTTAATAGTGGCTACCGGACGGACCAAGTCACAATCCCTATCGGTGCACGCCCACACGCTCGTCCCTTAGCATGTGTGTCACCTCATTTACCAAAACAATATGAAATACCGGGGTTTCATACCTTCAGGTTTAGAGTCACAATTGTTACTTACCTCAAAACAACCTAAAAGCTACTCCGCGATGCTCTTGCCCCTCGAATTGGCTGCCAAATGCTCCGAATCTAACCAAAACCAGATTAGCATCATCAATATACGCTAAAGGAACAAAACCCAATCAAAATCTATCAATTTTAAGCACAAATCCCAAAATTGGTCGAACCTTAGCCCCGAGCCCACATCTCGAAATTCGATGAAAATTGCGACACAAGAATCCTTATCCCTTCCCGAGTCCACACATATAAAATGCATCACAATCCGACCACAAACAACTCTTAAATTCCTTAATTACAAGTCTCAATTTCCCAAGCTCTAAACCCCTAATTTATGCCATTTAATCCTCAAATTCCAAGACTGATCCGTCACATAATAACATAGAAACGAGTTTATAGTCCGATAAGCTTACCACCACTGAAGACTCTCGAATTTCTCCTTCATATTACTCCCAAATTGGCTCAACCCGCATGCAAAAATGAAAGAAATACCAAAATTTTGCGGATGCACCTATTTATACTTTCTACCCAGTTGATCCGCACCTGCGGACCCGCACCTGCGCAATCCCTACTAAAAGTCCCATCTCGCACTTGTGGTGCCTCACCCGCACCTGCGGCTTCGCAGGTGCGGCCCATGCCTCACACCTGCAACTTCCTCCAACCTGGCCTCTTTTCGCACCTGCGGCTCCCCATCTGCAGGTGCGGCCACACAAGTAAAATAACACCAGCAGCAATTTTGCTACAAATTCCTAAGTCCAAACCTCCGTTAACCATCCAAAATCAATCCCGAGCCCCTCGGGACCCCAACCAAACATACCAACACAGCCCATAACCTCATTCGAACTTAGTCGAGCCTTTGAAACACCAAAAACAACGCAAAAACACCAAAATCACATCAAATTCAAGCCTATGAACTTCAAAACTTCTAAATTTCTCCAATGATGTCGAAACCAACCAAAACACATCCGATTGAACTGAAAATTTGCACACATATTCAAAATGACATTATAAACCTACTCTAACTGTCAGAATTCCATTCCGACCCCGATAGCCTATTTTCCCCTACCGACCGAAAATCGCCAAAAACTAACTTTCGTCAATTCAAGCCTAATTCCTCACTACCCTTCTAATTTCCAAATTTCCTAAAGAAGCTATCGAGGCCATAAAATCAACATACCGAGGTCGTTTATCAATAAGTCAACTCCCAGTTGAATTTTTCAACTATTAAGCTAATTTTAAGAGACTAAGTTTCTCTGTTCTCACCACAACCACTCTGAACCCGAAACAACCGACCTAACACAACATAAACAGGCTAAGAAACATATGATAAAGAAGAAAAGGAGGAAACGTGGATAATCTCACCACTGGGCCGTTACATCCTCCCCCTCTTAAACAAAGGTTCATCCTCGAACGGGTCTAGAAACATACTTGGAGTCTCGAATAAGTGAGGATATCTTCTCCGCATCTCCCGCTGGGTCTCCCAGGTGGCATCCTCCACCGGGTGTCCTCTCCACTGAACCTTCACCGAAGCTATATGCTTAGACCTTAGCTTTCCGACATGAAGACCCATAATAGCCACTGGCTCTACCTCATATGACATATCCCCATGGATCTAAACCGTGCTGAAGTGAAAAACATAGGACGGGTCACCAATATCTTCCAGAGCATCGAAACATGGAACATCAGATGAATACTCGGTAAGTTGGGAGGCATGGAAAGCCTATAAACAACCTCCCCAATCCTTTGAAGCACCTCAAATGGCCCAATAAATCGGAGACTCAGCTTTCCCCTCTTCCCGAACCTCATAACACCCTTCATGGGTGAAACCTTCAACATCACCTTCTCCCCAACCATGAAAGACACAGCTCGGACCTTCCGGTCCGCATACCTCTTCTTCTTAGACTGCGCCATGAGAAGTCGCTCCTGAATCAACTTTACCTTACCCAACGCATCCTGAACCAGGTCTGTGCCCAATAGCCTAGCCTCGCCCGGCTCAAACCAACCAACCGAAGATCTGCACCTCTTACCATATAAAGCCTCATACGGAGCCATCTGGATACTCGACTGATAAACTATTATTATATGCAAACTCCGTGAGCGGCAGAGACTGGTCCCATGAACCCCCAAAATCAATGACACAGGAAAGCAACATATCCTCTAAAATCTGAATAGTATGCTCCGACTGCCCGTCGGTCCGAGGATGAAACGTTGTGCTCAACTCAACCTGAGTACCTAACTTCCTCTGCACGACCCTCCAAATCTGAGATGTGAACTGAGTACCTCTATCAGAAATGATAGAAACTGGAACCCCATGAAATCGGACAACTCCCTGATATAAATCTCAGCTAACTGCTCCGAAGAATAAGTAGTACCAACAAGAATGAAGTGCGAAGCTTGGTCAGCTGATCCACAATAACCCATATAGTATCAAACCTCCTCGAAGTCCGTGGGAGTCCAACTACGAAGTACATGGTGATTCGCTCCCACTTCCACTCCGTAATATCTAATCTCTGAAGCAATCCACCCGGTATCTAGTGCTCATACTTGACCTGGTGACAGTTGAGACACTGAGCCACGAACTCAACAATATATTCTCTCAGATCCTAGTACATCTTTGCGGCACCCAGATGGATGGAATACCGCAAACTATGGGCCTCAGCTAGAATCAAATCTCGATGTCCATCCACATTGGGCACGCAAATCCGGCCCTGCATCCGCATGAACCCATCATCACCAATAACCACATCCCTGGTATTACCGCAACGGACCCTATCTTGAAGAACGAACAAGTGTGGATCATCATATTGGCGTGCTCTAATCTGATGATAAAGAGAAGACCTGGAGGCTACACAAGCCAATACCCGCAAGGGCTCTGATAGATCCAATCTCACCAACTGACGTGCTAAAGCTTGAACATCAAGTGCTAAAGGTCGTTCTGCTACTGAAAGGTAGGCTAGACTCCCCAAACTCTCCACCCTGCGACTCAGGGCATCGGCCACTACATTGGCCTTCCCCGGATGATATAAAATAGTGAGGTCATAATCCTTGAGAAGATCCAACCATCTCCTCTGACGCAAATTCATATCCTTCTACTTAAGAAGTGCCGAAAACTACGGTGATCAATGAAAATCTTACAATGTACTCCATATAAATAATGATCCCAAATCATCAAGGCGTGGACAATAGATGCTAGCTCAATATCGTGCACTGGATAATTCTTCTCGTGCACCTTTAACTGCCTGGACGCGTAGGCAATCACCATACCGTCCTGCATCAAAATCGCTCCAAGGCCAACTCTCGAGGCATCACAGTAAACTGTATAGGAACCTGAACCCGTAGGAAAACCCAATATTGGAGATGTAGTCAAAGCTGACATGAAATTATGAAAGCTCTCCTCACACTCCTCAGTCCACCTGAACTGAGTACCCTTCTGGGTCATTTTGGTCACAGGTGCTGCAATAGATGAAAATCCCTCTATGAAATGGCGATAGCACCCTGCCAAACCAAGGAATCTGCGAATCTTGGTAGTTGATGACGGTCTAGGCCAACTCTGCATTGCCTCTATCTTCTTCGGATCAACCTGAATACCCTTACTTGACACCACGTGCCCCAAGAACGCAACTAAATCAAGCCAGAACTCACACTTTGAAAATTTTGCATACAATCTCTTCTCCCTTAAAGTCTGAAGCACAACTCTCAAATGCTGCTCATGATCCGAGATTGGGAATACAGCAAGATATCGTCGATAAACACGATGACGAAAGAATCTAGATAAGGCCGGAATAAACTGTGCATCAAGTGCATAAAGACTACTGGGGCATTGGTCAGCTCGAATGACATAACCAAAAACTCATAATGACGATATCTAGTCTTGAAAGAAGTCTTCGAGACGTCTGGCCCTCGAATCTTCAACTGTTGATAACCGAAATGCAAGTCAACCTTGGAAAATACCCTGGCACCCTGCAACTGATCAAACAAGTTATCTATACGAGGCAAGGGATACCGGTTCTTCACCGTAACTCTGTTCAGCTGCCGATAATCAATACACATATGTATAGAACCATCCTTCTTTTTCACAAACAATACTGGTGCACCCTAGGGTGACACACTAGGCCGAATACACCCTTATCTAGGAGTTCCTCAAGCTTCTCCTTTAATTCCTTCAGCTCTGTTGGTGCCATACGATAAGGTGGAATAGATATAGGCTGAGTGTCTGGCACCAGGTCAATACCAAAATCCATGTCCCTGTTAGGTGGCGTGCTTGGAAGGTCTGCGGGAAACATGTCAGCAAAGTCACGGACCATAGGAATTCGAATCAATAGCAAGAGTTTCACCATTGACATCCTTCACAAAATCCAGATACGATAAACAAACCTTCTCAACCATGCGATGGGCCTTCAGGTAGGAAATCACCCTGCTAGGAACATACTCAGAAGAACCTCTCCACTCAACCCTCGGACATCCTGGCATAGATAAGGTCACGGTCGTAGTGTGACAATCAAAGACAGCATTACACGGAGATAACTAGTCCATGCCCAATATCACATCAAAATTGACCATGCTAAGTAACAGTAGGTCCCCTCGAGTCTCCAGACCCCCAATAGATACCACACACGACCGAGACACACGGTCCAAAATAATAGTATCTCCCACTGGAGTCGACACATGAACAGATGTAACTAAAGAATCATGGGGCATATCCAAAAAATGGAAAAAATATGATGAAACATAGGAAGATGTGGAACCAGGGTCAAATGAAGCCAAAGCATCTCAGTGACATACTGAGACAATACATGCGATCACTACATCGGAGGCCATAGCATCTGGCTGGCTGGAAACGCATACATACGGGCCTGACCTCCACCTGCTCGACTTCCCGCTCTAGGGCAGCCTCTAGTTGACTGGCTACCACCCCTGGCTGTCTGGGCGGGTGGTTAAATACTTGGAGCTGAAGTCGAAGGCTGGATCCTCAGCTGAGATGGTCCTCCAAGAAGATGAGGACACGACCTCCACATATGCCTGAACTCTCCATACTCATAACAACTCCCTGGAGCTAGAGACGGGGACTGAAAAGAACCCCTGGCACCAGAATGGCCACTAGAAGAACCATGCATAGAGGAAACCTGAACTGATGGTTCTCGAGCTGCACTTTGGGATGGAAGGGCACATAATGAAGAACGTCCTGGCTAGGAACTGCAGGGACCATGCCTCGAAGATGCACCACTATGGGCTGGGCGGCCTGACCGATGAGGCTTGAACGAATGGCCTCTACCATGCTGAATCTACTCCCTGGAAGGAGCACCACTAGAACCACCCGATTCACAGGGCCTCTTGGCCTCCCTCTCTACCCGCTCCTGATGGTGAACCGACTCAATATCTCAAGAAATATCAACAACCTGCATAAAGGTAGCACCTGACACTCTCTCCCGATTCATGAAAAGGCGGAGCGGGTAAGTGAGGCCATCCACGAACCTCATAATCATCTCCCTATCAGTAGGGACCAACTCGGTGGCATGACGAGCCAACTCTGAAAACCGCATCTCATACTGCGTCACAGATAGCTCCCCCTGACGCAACTGCTCAAAAATGTCTGCGTTGCTCCTCCCTGTGAGACTGGGTACATATTTCTCCAAGAAGATAGTGGAGAACTGATTCCAGTTGAGGGGTGTTGAACCAACAGGCCTACGCCTCTCAAAAGACTCCCACCAAGTGAAAGCAGCACCAGAAAACTGAAAAGTAGCAAACGAGACCCCACTGGTCTCCAAAATTCCAGCAGTATGAAGCATCCGTTAACACTATCCAGAAAACCCTAAGCATCCTCGCCCTCAGCACCACTGAAATTTGAAGGTTGAAGTCTACTAAACCTCTCCAGCCTACGCTTCTCATCATCTGGCATAGATGGAACCATGAAGTCCTGAACTGGAGCAACCGGCTGGGCTGGAACCGCCCCCGGTGTCTGATGGCCCTGAGTAACCTACTCAGGTGTCCGGGCTACTGGAGTTTGACTGCCTCCCCCAGCCTAAGAAGTAGCGGCAACTGCCTGAGGAAGGGTGGTACATATTGTCAAGATCTGAGCTAAGGTCTCATGAAGACCCGAAATAATAATAGGCACTGACGGTGCCTGAGCTTGTCCCGCTAGAGAATCTGCGGTGGGAACCTGATCCTGAATAGCAGGGGGATCAACTGGTACTGCCCTTGCTACCGCACGGGCAAGCCCCCTACCTGTACCGCGACCTCGAGCCCTTGCTGGGATAGCTCGTGGTTGATCACCCTGATCAGTAGCGTGAGTCCTCACCATCTGTGAGAGAATGAAACAACAGAAGTTTAGATTTCAAGAATCAACAAAAAAGGCACGACAGAATTCAAGAAAAATAAGATTGTTCCTAAGGGTTCTGCAGCCACTCGAAGATAAGTACAGACGTCTCCATACCGATCCGCAAGACTCTACTAAACCTGCTCATGACCTTTAAGTCCTATGTAACCTAGGCTTTGATACCAACTTGTCACGACCCCAAATCTTAAGCCGGTCGTGATGGTGCCTTGGAACTACGCTAGCCAGCCCTTATAGACTATCGTAATGTTTCATAATTTCCCAAAACTAGCATATTTAAAACAGCGAAATAAGATAAACAATTTATACCCTTCCCCAAAACCTGGAGTCAACTGTCGTGAGCATCTTGGACACTCAGTACAATGTACAATAAGGTGACTTGCTACTAAAAAAACTAGAAGTACAAAAGACAAAACTATGAACTGAGGAAAGGAGAGGAGGTGAGCTGGGGACACTGAGCAGCTACCTCGATCCTCGAACAAGCTCCAAGCACGCCCGAAAATCAACTAGTGAGATAGTCTGGTACCTGGATCTGCTCATAGAGGTGCAGCGAGTAACGTGAGTACGCAAACTCAGTAAGTAATCAAAGTAACTAAAACCTTGAGTGTAGTGACGAGCATTTATAAATCATGTAAATCCATATAATGAGTAACAGTGGAAGAAACAAATCAAGTCAGGAATCTACATTCCCAATATTTCATAAAACTCCAGTTTACATTTAAAATCTCGTATAAAAACATTTATCCAACATTAGCATCAGAGGCTCAATGTAAAGGAGAGTGAAAACAGTAGTTTCATAAAATATAAGCCCCTTGGGCATAGTATCACTCACAAATAAAGCCTCTCGGGAAAGCCTATCAGTCACTCGTGACTCCACTACCAGTATCTCATGCTCACACTAAAAACTCGTACTCAGCAAGTACCATGAATACACCCAAATGTTACGGCGGGCAGCCCGATCCTTATAACATACGCTGCGGCGTGCAGCCCAATCCATATAATATTTGACTGCGCCCACTGGGGGTGTACAGACTCCGGAGGGGTTCCTACAGCCTAAGCGCTATATTTGCAGCGGCGTGCAGCCCGATTCAATATGTATATTGTTGTTGCGTGTAGCTCGACCCAAATATATAACATATATTGCTGCGGCGTGCAGCCCGATTCATATATAATCTATATTGTTGTGGCGTGCAGCCCAACCATAACTATTCTCACATAATCATCTCTCGGCCTCACTCAGTCATCCTCACAAGCCACTCGGGCAATTCATCTCAACTCACGGGACTCAGCCCAGAATACCTCTCAGAGTTTCAAAATAGTGTGATGATAGGGAAAATAACAACAAGCGGTAAACATGACTGAGTTCCCAATTGTTCTATCAGGATAGTGTGAGAATAGTGTAAAAATACCCCTAAAGGTCTAAACAGGTCGACACGAGGCCCCAAACATGGCTCACAGCCCATAAACAAGTATAAACTCCTGAAATACAGGATGTCGTAAGATTTCAACTCGAATACGCAGCTTAATAGTCGCTACAGGACGGACCAAGTCACAATCCATATCGGTGCATGCTCACACGCTCGTCACCTAGCATGTGTGTCACCTAATTTACCAAAATAATATAAAATATCGGGGTTTCATACCTTCAGGTTTAGAGTCACAATCGTTACTTACCTCAAAACAACCCGAAAGCTACTTCGTGATGCTCTTTCCCCTCGAATTGGCTCCCAAATGCTGCGAATCTAACCAAAACCAGATTAACATCATCAATATACGCTAAAGGAAAAAAACCCAATCGAAAGCTATCAATTTTAAGCACAATTCACGAAATTGGCCAAACCTGAAGCCCCGGGCCCACGTCTCGGAATTCGATGAAAATTGCGACACAAGAATCCTTATCCATTCCCGAGTCTACACATATAAAATGCATCACAATCCGACCATAAACAACTCCTAAATTCCTTAATTACAAGTCTCAATTTCCCAAGCCCTAAACCCCCAATTTATGCCATTTAATCCAACAATTCTAAGCCTAATCAATCACATAATAACATAGAAACGATTTTATAGTCCGAGAAACTTACCTCCACTAAAGACTCTCGAATTTCTCCTTCAAATTGCTCCAAAATTGGATCAACCCGCATGCAAAAATGAAAGAAATGCCAAAATTTTGCGGAGGCACCTATTTATAATTCCTGTCAAGTTAATCCGCACGTGTGGCCAAATCTTCGCATCTGCGGACCCGCACTTGCGGTCCCAGGTGCACACCTGCGCAATCCCTACTAAAAGTTCAATATCGCACCTGCGGTGCCTAACCCGCATCTGCAGCTTCGCAGGTGGCCCATGCCTCGCACCTGCGGCTTCCTCTAGCCTGGCCTCTTTTCGCACCTGAGGCCATCCCCCTTGCGGCTCCCCATCCGCAGGTGCGGCCACACCAGTAAAATAACACCAACCTCAATTTTTCTGCAAATTCCTAAGTCCAAACCTCTGTTAACAATCCGAAATCAATCCCGAGCCCTTCTGGACCCCAACCAAACATACCAACACATCCCATAACCTCATTCAAACTTAGTCGAGCCTTCGAAACACCAAAAACAATGCAAAAACACCAAAATCGCATCAAATTCAAGCCTATGAACTTCGAAACTCCTAAATTTCGCCAATGATGCCAAAACCAACCAAAACATATCTGATTGACCTGAAAATTTGAACACATATCCAAAATAACATAACAAACCTGCTCCAACTATCAGAATTCTATTCCGACCCGATAGCCTATTTTCCTCTGCCTCCCGGAAATCGCAAAAAACTAACTTTCGCCAATTCAAGCCTAATTCCTCACTAGACATCAGAACTTCATTCCAAACACCCTCATAAGTCCTAAATCACCTAACAAACCTATCTGAGCCATAAAATCCACACACCGAGGTCGTTTAGAATTAAGTCAACTCCCAGTTGACTTTTTCAACTATAAAGCTAATTATAAGAGACTAAGTGTCTTTGTTCTCACCACGACCACTCTGAACCCGAACTAACCGAGCCAACACAACATAAATAGGCTAAGAAACATATGATGAAGCAGAAAGGGGAGAAACGAGGCTAATCTCACGGAACGACCGGCCGGGTCGTCACACATTAATCACTAAATCGTAAGTTAAATAAGGAAATTGCAATAATATGGCTAAAGGAAATTGCATATTCTTATGTTTTTGAAAGCCTGAAGGATAGGCCAGGAGGATGCACACTAGATCAACAACAAAGACTTCAAGATGGATGATTGGCAATACATTTTACAAGATAAAAAATGGTGAAACATTGTTACAAGGCTGCGTGCTTGGACTCTCAATTCCACTGGCTAGTTTTTATTAATCCCTAGTTCATAGTAAAATATGTGATATCAAAGTTGACTATACTACTTAACTTTGATAATAGGATATATGTAATTTTATGGCTTTTTTCTCTACACTTTGTAAGACTATGTCACATTTTGTTTTTTATTTTTTATAAATATAAAACTAGCCCTAGGCACATTACCTAGTGGATTTTAAAAAAAATATATGGCAAAAGTGGCTCGTCAAGTTCTAGTCAATAAGTCATAATTCTATCATGGTCTCTAATCATGATTAAGATTTATCACGTAATTATAGAATCAATGAAACATGAATAACACTTCACAAAGTCTAAACAAGGCATGACATAATCCTAACTCTAACCTGTTATGTTCATAACCTAACAACACATATACGCTCGTCACCTCGTATAAATGAAGTACCTAAATCAAGTAGCAAGTAACAAATAAATCGCATATGGGAAAGATTCCTCTTACAGGGATAGATAACACACTTACCTTCTCACAATAACAACTTCAACCTTCCAAAACAGCTTTTCCTCTCGAATCAACTTCCAAAAATTCAAATCTAGTGAAATACAACTCAATAAAATCAAACAAAATTATAGGTATCAATTCCAAATAATAAAACTCCAATACTTAATCAATTCCCCAAAAATCAGCAAAAGTCAATTCGATCCCACATTGTCAAAACCATAGTCAAGGAGTAGATCCAGACTACCCATAACCACACGAGTCCAAATCTATATTAGATTCCAAAATCGAGCCCAAATTGATTCCCAAATCTCAACATTATACTCTCTTAAATTATAAACAAAACCCCACATTTTTCTTTCAAATTTTACATTTTAGGTGTTAATAATCCATGTAGATTCTTAAAATATATACACAAATGAGTATAAATTACTTACACATTAGTCTTATGTGAAAATCTCCTTGAATAATCGCCTCTTTCCAAGTCTAGAGTTCAAAATATGAAAGAATGTGCTAAAATACTGAAAATAACAACTTAATTAGTCTATCCGGCACCACCCTTTAGGTATGCGGCCCAAGCCTCGCGTTCACGAAGCACAAATTAACCTCTACAAAAAATCCTCCTTTGTGAACGTGTCAGGAGCATCACGTACACAAGAGCTATCTAGCTCTCTTCTCCACGAACGTGAACAGAATTTCACAAACATGAAGCACAACAAACCCCAGCCACAATTCCTTCATGCGAACATGAGATACCGCTCGCGGACGCGATGAATATCTGACACCGGGAAATAAAAATCTCCAAACATGCTTCAGATTGTCCGAAACTCACCCGAGCCTCGAGACCCTGTCCGATCATATCAAAAGTTCCATATACCTAATTCAAACTTATGCAAAGGCTCAAAATACCACAATAACATCAAAACCAAAATAGATCAAAATCCTTCTCTTATTTTTTAAATATCCCAACATCGTCGAACGCGTTCAAATCATACTTAGACATTCCGGACACAACCAAACTTGCATACAAGTTTCAATAAACTAAATAAACCTAACCAAAGTCTTGTAACACAAATCGAAATCTGATAACATCAAAGTCAACTACTGGTCTAACTTATATGAACTCCTAAATTCTTTAAATTGCCAATTTTCAATAGATAGAGCCAAAATATTGTAGGAACTTCTAAATCTAAATTCGAACGTACGACCATGTTCAAAATCACCATAATAATCTATTGTAGCCATCATATCTTTATCTCGAGTTAGCTTACTCAAAAGTTAAATATTGGCCAACTCTTATGACTTAAGCTTCTAAGATAGAACTAAGTATTCCAAATCACTCCTTAACCTTCCAAAAATCAAACCAAATATCCTCGCATGTTACAAAATAACAACCAACTATATGGAAAGCATCAAGTAAGGGGGGCCTGGATCAAATACATAAAATTCTTGGTGGGATTGTTACAAGATGGCTCTCAACAAAATAGGACAAAAAATGACTCATTTTCAATTTTACCTTTTTATTTTTTATGTAACGATCCAGCCAGTCATTTTTTGTAATTGAGCCCCAATTTTCCATCTGATGTTTTTTATGTTTAGTAATTGTTTTTTGACTTGCAAGGATGATGGGGTTGGTTCCGGAAAGGTTTTGGAGTAAACTGAAACACTTAGTCCCTTTATTGGAATCTTAAGTTATAAGAGTCGACCAAGGTTTTATTTTTTCGTTAACGATCTCGTATTAGTGATTTGATAATTCCAATAGGTTCGTATGGTGATTTTGGACTTAGGCATATGTTCGATTTGGATTTATAGGTTCCTATGATTTTTTGGAACTATTTGCCAAAAGTTTGACCGGAGGTTTAATTTGACGATATCAAATTTTGATTGTTGTTCTGGAAGTTAGAATATGTTCATTTTGCCATTGAAGGAGTGTGCAAAGGTTTGTTGAAATCTGGATTGGTTAGGCTTGAATTAGGCGCTTGATTTGAAGTTGAAAGTTTATGAACTTAAGAGATTGATCTTGATCGGCAATTCTTGGTTTTGAGGTTAGTTTTAGTGTCTTGATCCATTTTATAGGTTTGGGGGAGGTATTAGGATTTGTTGGTATGATTTAACAGGGTCTCGAGGGGCTTGGGTGTGTTTTGGATGGGTTTCAGATCATGTTGGAGTTGAGTGGCAAAACTGGTGTTGGTGTGTCGCACCTGCAGGGGTTGGTGCGTATATGAGACATCACACTTGTTGATAAGGGGGTCCATATATGAAGGGGGATATGGATCTAGGACTTCGCTCATGCAGATGCCCATACACAGAAGCATAAGAGAGAAGTGAGTGTGTTAGCGCGCCTGCGGTGCATCAGAAATGGTTGAGTGCTCGCAGGTACAGATTTGATTAGTGGAGGAGATCTTTGCAAATGTGAGTTACTTCTCGCAGAATCAAGATTGCAGAAGCGACTGGTAGTCCTTCTATTCTGAGGGTTTTAGCTCATTCCTCATTATTTAGAGTTTTAGAACTCGTGTAACGACCCAACCTGTCGTGTTCTACTTGATTAGTTCCAAGCTTGAGTGATGAAGGAAGACCAATTTGATGAAGTTGGGACTTTCTCTCTCTAGAACCCACTCTTTCCTCTCTCTAATATCCCAGAAAAATGGTTAAAAATGAAGGGGAGGGGTGTTTTTAAAGGACTGGGGTCGGGTTTTAAAATTAGAAAAATAGAAGCCCCACACAAGAATGCGATCGCATTCCTGACATGCGGTCCGCATAATCGACCGCATAATGGCCCTCAAGATGGGCCAAAATTCAAAACACACTGCCCAGTTATGCGACCATTGTGCGGTCCGCATACACGTTATGTGATCGCATACTGGACCGCATAGTTGTCTTCAAATGGGGCAGTACTCTGCCTAGGTATGTGACCATTATCCGGTCCACATACAAGATGTGCGATCGCATAGTGCGTCACATAACACCTACTTTCTGGGAAAATTATATTCTTTAAGTCTCGGGGTACTTTTTACACAGTGCCGGTCTGTTTCAAAGATTCCCACAGTAAACCAACTCAGGGACTTATTCGTGAATTATTTTAAAGCGAGAAAATGTTACGGGTCTTTACAAACATACTTTTCTTCTTCTTCTCTCCTTGTGCTCTCAAAGACTATGGCTCAAATTGATTTTTCTCTTTGTATTAGTAGAAAATAAATATTACATATTGAATTATATATGGATGACATGGCAAGATACGTTGATCACTAAGAAGATGACAACTAGAATGTTGCATTAAAAAATGCACGAGTCACAACAGGTACGAGAAAATTACCGACGAGACGAAAGGGTGTGGTTGCTCGAGCAAAAATTACTCAGTGAAGGGACACCGGCAGGATGAATCAAGACAGAAAAGAGGGAAAATTCATGATTAATATGGAAGAAGGAGCAGAACCGTTACAGAATCTTCATGAACAGGTATGATGGATAATTATAACGTTTCCTTAATGTCATTAATGTCCATAATGATTCGGTCATAAAAGGGAAGAAATGTTATAGTTGTAAATTCCTATATAAGGGAAGGGATTTTAACTTGTAAAGACATGTCCTAATTATTATTGGAATACAATTACTTTATTTTACTTACAATCGATTACTTTTGCATTCCTTATATTTATTTCTTTCCTTATAATTGAGAGAGTACGGAATTTCTTGGTTATCAGTAACCCGAGTACTTCTAAAAATAGGCTTTGACTGAGAATATTATTTTTTGGTTAAACACTCTTCTATGCAAAATAGTTCGAAAAATATCATAACTTGTGTTGTAATTTCTTGGTGTGGTTGGTTGAGAGTGTGAGCTTCTTTCATTGCTTAAAAAATTTGGTAAGTATGAGTATCCATAGTTTGTTTGAATGTGAAATGAGTTTTGTGCCTTCAATGTGTTTGATCATAGGCCCGAATGGAATTCCTGGCCGAGTCAATGAAATTTCTTTAACTCGTGGTTGTGTGTTAAGTTTATTGCATGTTTGTGAGCCTAAAAACTGATTGGGTTCTCTAGAAGTGTGTTTTTGTTTGAAAAATATTGGAGCTTGGGACTGTTCAGTGAGAGAAGGTGGCTGGGGAAGATGAGATCGCAATTGCAATGGGCTCTTCGTATTTGCGAGCTTCGCATTTGAGAAGAGGTGGTCGCAATAGAGAAAACAGTCATCTCTGGAAACCTTCACAATTGTGAAGAATAGATTGCAATCATGAACTCTTGGATTCCTGTTGCCTTCGCAATTGCGACATTAGAGAGGAGTCTTCTGCTGAACTGAAAATCCTAAAAAAAATTCTAAGGCTGGGTTTCAACTGTCCAATCATTTCTTTGGCATAGTTGACTCATTTTCCAATATATTTTATAGACATTCAACGTTTTCACTCCAACACTTTATTTACAGGCACTATATGCTGAAAATAAGCTCTAACTTCGACGAATTCGCGCATGACAATCATTTGGAAGTACAGGAGAACTATGACCGACACCAGTTCTTGTCATTAGACTGCCAGGAACGGTATTATGCTAAGTTGATTACAAAGAAGTTTCTCTCGGAAAGTGGTATATTGCTGGAAAAGGTCCTAAAACGTCTTCCTAAATTCTATGCAAATCTTCCAGCCATCGAGTTAAGAAATACAATTATAGGATTCATGACAAAATGGTGGATTTCGACGCTGGAGCTATGAATCAAATCTATCACCTGCAGGACCATGACATGGAACCATATCATGAGAAAAACAAAGCCTCATGCGAGTGATTGGTCTCCAAAATATGCCCAGGTGTGGATATTCCATGGGCAGCTGAAAAAAAAGGGATCACATCAAAAGAATTCACCGCCGAAGCAAATATATGCAGTCGCATCATTCCTGCGGGGAATATATGGATTGTACAACAATGAGATCTCAAATGATTGCGTCCAATTTTAATGATATCCGGCTGAATGTTGGTGCAATTTTCATCAATGAGTTAACGGATTATCTTAGGTAGAATGGTCAATCACCGATGTTCCAATATCTTATCAGTGATATGTGCCACCTAGCAGGGGTTGAGGAGGATTCAGGAGACAACTGGATAGATCGGGGAAAGCCTAACTCTCCATTGAAGAAAATAAAAGAGGGCGATCGTGTCAAAAGAAAAAATAGAAAGTTGGGATCTCCTTCACAGACCGACCAGAGTAGCCAGCCATCATCTTCTGCAGTAGGACCATTTGCTATGCTTTTCGAGGAAATGCGGCTGATTCGCGACCTAGTAGCTGGCCTTCCAAAGGGATCTGGGAAACTTCTAAGGGACCCTCTGTATGCATTTCAAAGAAAGAATTTCAAAAGTATATTGATGATCAGAAGAAGCAAGGGGATCACCTTAAGAAGCTGGAGAAAGCATACACTGATTTGGCCATGGTGCACGGTACTTTAAGTACTTTTCACGCCAAGATGGAAAATACACACACCATGATGAATAAAAGGGAGAATAAGAGATATAAATTCTTCACCCCCATGTGGAAGGGTGTGAAGAGGCTATGGAAAGTCCTGAAGCCTCAAGAGCCAGTAATCGACCAAGTTGAAAGTTGAGGATGATGCTCCAGTTCAATGGTTTGAGGAAGAGGAGGAGGATGAGACTAATGTCCGACATTGAGGAGAGCACTTGATGCAGTATTCAGGGAGCACTTTGCACCATTTTACTCTATTTCGTTTAGTTGCATTGAGGACATTGCAATATTTCTAGTCGGGGGTGGCTTCTTTTATAACTGTTGATATTCTTGTATAACTATGGATATGGTAGATTGGTATTTTGTTTTCATGCATATGATGTGTTATATTAGTATGTTTACTAGCTTCTTGAACTTGTGTTTTTACATATAGTATGTTTTAATGACTTGATGTTCATTAGATTCATGATTTTTTTATAACTAGTATGTCTTATTTTGTTGGCAATATCATTGGTTTTCTTTGTACCGCGGTTCTTTTTCCGAGGATGCCAATTTTCTTTTTTAACCGGGTAATTTTTGGTAAATTTTTGTGTCGACTTTTCCTGATGATGGATATCTAGGAGAATTTCTTAAGAGAATAAGTTTTATAGTTTAGATATAGTTTAGGTATGAGTCAAAGTTTGTGCCCATCAGCCAATTTGTTGCTTGTTTGGTACCAACATGATTTAAACCTCGGCATATGAATTCTTGATCATTGAAAAAGTAAAATGATCAAAGTAAATATCATTGTCATGACTTTTAGACTCAATTTTTAGCTCTTTGATTTAATAAATAGTCTCTTAGGCTGTATGTGACTTCTTTCAGCTCATTGGTTTCAATTGGATTTTGGATTTGTATTCCACTCGAGTTTTCATGTGCCATGTGTGGTTAGATTTATTGTGAGTTATTTTGCATCATCTGTAGTCTAGAACTTTCCCGAATGTGCGGCAATGTGAAATCGTAGACTAACTTGGTTTGAAAAATGATGTTAGGCCTTCCTTGGACCGTAATTATGCCTTAAATTTCCTATCCTTGCATATTTTCCCTACTCAACCCCTTTTTGAGCCTTTAAACTTTTTTTTTTGGTAACCATGTTACAAGCTTTAACCCTTTGTTCTTTAGTGATCTATCTTTTGGTATCCCACCTCCCTAAGTACTTTGAAAGTGTAAACATAGGCTAAAAACATAAGTATAAGCACCCGGCCGGTCGTTCCGAGAGTAATAGTCCCGTTTCCCCGGTTTCTGCTTCATTATATGTGGTTCAGCTTCATTGTGTTATGTTAGATTGGTTGGCTCGGGTCCGGAGTGATTTTTTGGAGAGAAATGAGACACTTAGTCTCTTAACTTGGTTCAATAGTTGGAAAAGTCAAGCAGAAGTTGACTTATTGGTAAACGACCTCGGAATGTAGATTTTATTATTCTGATTGCTTTTTTAGGTGATTTGGGACTTAGGAGTGTGTTCGGAATGTGGTTTTGATGTCCGGTGTAGAATTAGGCTTGAATCGACGAAAGTTAGTTTTTGGCGATTTCCGATCGGCAGTGGAAAATAGGCTATCGGGGTCGGAATGGAATTTTAGAAGTTGGAGCGGGTTCTTAATGTCATTTTGGACGCGTGTGCAAATTTTTTGTCAATCGGAAGTGTTTTGGATGGTTTCGGCATCTTTGGCAAAATTTGAAAATTTCTAAGTTCATAGGCTTGAATCCAAGGTGAATTTATTGTTTTTTGATGTTATTTTTGGTGTTCCGAGGGTGCGAATAAGTCTGAGTGATCACATATGACTTGTTTTTATTTTTGGTTGGGGTCCCGAGGGGCTCGGGGTGATTTCGGATAGCCATCGAGGGATTTAAAGTTGCAAATTTTCAGCTGAAGCTGCTGGTGCTGGTGTAACCGCACCTATGGATAGGGGACCGCAGGTGCGAGCCCGCAGAAGTGGACACAAGACCGCATATGAGTATTTTGGTGGACAGGAGGGAGACCGCAGAAAAAGAGCTGCGGCTGCAACTGCGGAGTAGCAGGTGCAGAAATTTGATCGCAGGTGCGGGATTGTGCACTTAAGTGAATTTTTGCCGGTGCGCACCTAGGACCGCAGGTGCGGGTCTGCAGGTTTCTACGTGTTCCTTTCCTCATCGGAACCTTATGAAACTGTTAAAGCGATTATTTGTTTGATAAGAGGTTATTTACCAGTATTGGGTTGTTTTGAGCAGCTATTGTGATTAGGAGTTATCGCCATGAATGTTGAGTCATGCGGTATATTTTGTGATTGCATCTTGGGTTACGGGTATGGCTTGATACAGCGTGTTCATTCTTATTCAGTTTATAGTTGTGGAATTTTGATCTTGCAAAGTTTTTCAGAAGTGGGAGTATGGTTCTAAGGTTTATGGGTCAGATCGAATTGTGAAATTTTAGTTATGTGTGTTATCGGACCGATTTGGGATAAGGTGGCATGAGATCACCCCCGGGTATGTGCATGGAGAGGTTACGTGGTAGTTTGATAATGGTGGAGAACAACTCTTGGCACGTTCAAGGACGAACGTGTGTTTAAGTGGGGGAGGATGAAACGACCCGACCGGTCGTTTCGAGAGTAATAGCCCTGTTTCCCCCATTTCTGCTTCATTATATGTGGTTCAGCTTCATTATGCTGTGTTAGATTGGTTGGCTCTGGTCCAGAGCGATTTTTTTGGAGAGAAATGAGACACTTAGTCTCTTAACTTGGTTCAATAGTTGGAAAAGTCAAGCAGAAGTTGACTTATTGGTAAACAACCTTGGAATGTAGATTTTATGGTTCTGATAGCTTCGTTAGGTGATTTGGGACTTAAGAGTATGTTCGGAATGTGGTTTTGATGACTGGTGTAGAATTAGGCTTGAATTGGCGAAAGTTAGTTTTTGGCGATTTCCGGTCGGAAGTGGAAAATAGGCTATCGGGGTCGGAATGGAATTTCGGAAGTTGGAGCGGGTTCGTAATGTCATTTTAGACGTGTGTGCAAATTTTCAGGTCAATCAGAAGTGTTTTGGATGGTTTCGGCATCTATGGTGAAATTTGGAAATTTCTAAGTTCATAGGCTTGAATCTTAGGTGAATGTAGTGTCTTGATGTTATTTTTGGTGTTTCGAGGGTACGACTAAGTCCTGGTGATCACTTATGACTTGTTGGTATTTTTGGTTGGGGTTCGGAGGGGCTCAAGGTGATTTCGGATAGCCATCGGGGGATTTAAATATGGAAATTTGCAGCTGAAGCCGCTGGTGTAACAGCACCTGCGGATAGAGGACCGCATGTGCGAGCCCGCAGAAGCGGACACAAGACCGCAGATGCGGATTTTGGTCGACGGGAGGGAGACCGCAGATGCGGAGCTGGGGCCGCACCTGCGGAAATTTGATCGCAGGTACAGGATTGTATACTTAAGTAAATTTTCCTAGGTGCGCACCTAGGACCGCAGGTGCGGGTCCGCAGATGCGAGTATTTGGCCGCAGGTGCGGAAATCCCTGAGCAGGAAGTATAAATAACTGTCTTAGCGAATCTTTGGCACTTTCATCACTTTTTCAGGGGGGCTGAGGCATTTTGGGAGCAAATTGAAGAGGTATTTAGAGGGTTTTCTGTGGAGGTAAGTTTCTTGGATTAAAAACTCGATTCTATGTTGATATTTGACGGATTAGCTTTGAATAAGAGGAATTTAATGGCATAAATTGGGGGTTTAGGGCTTGGGAGATTGAGGGTTATAATTAAGGAATTTAGGGGTCAATTGTGGTCGGATTTTGATGCATTTTACATCTATAGACTCGGGAAAGGATAAGGATTATTATGATGCAATTTTTATAGAATTTTGAGATGTGGGCCCGAGGGTCGGGTTTGGCCAATTTCGGGAAGTTTGGTTAAAATTGATAATTTTCGAGTGGGCTTTGTTCCTTTAGCGTATATTGATGATATTAATCTGGTTTTGGTTAGATTCGGAGCAATCGGGAGCCAATTCGAGAGGCAAGAGCAACGCAGATTAGTATTTAGGCCGGTTTGAGGTAAGTAATGACTGTAAATTTTATCCTGAGGGTATGAAATCCCGAACTTCGTATTTTCTCACTATTTCTAGAGTGGCGCACATACCAGATGACGTGTGTGTGGCGCGCACTAATTGTGGATTTGGACTTGGTCGTTGCCGTTGAAACTATTTAGTTGCGTGTTTACTTTTAAATCATATGTTAAATCGTGTTTTAAGAGTATTGTCATATTTTTGTTGTAAGCCATGTTTGAGTCCTTGTGCGGACTTGTTTATACCCCTTGGGGGATTTTACTGCTATTTCCTCACTGTGTTGACTAATGATTTACACTCAGTCACATTATGTTTAACTGATTTCGAAACCCAGCCTTATATACACTATTTTGAGATATAAAATGATGTTTTGGGTCGAGTACCCCATTTTACTGATAGCCAGAGTGGCTTTTTGAAAGTTTTTGACTTAGTGAGGCCGAGGGCCTGATTGTAAGGATATAATATTTCACGAGGTGGCTTGATGTTAGTGCTTAGGCTGAAGGAGCCCCTCCGAAGTCTGTACACACCCCCAGTGAGCGCAAGTATCTACTGAGTGCGAGTGCAGAATGCCGAATGTCGACTGACGAGTGATTGGGAGGTATGAGTGACTGTGAGGTTGCCCGAGGGGCTGATTATGAGTGACTATGAGGTATGACCGAGGGGCTGATTCTCAGTGATGTTACACCCGAGGGGCAGTTTCTGATACATGTTTTGCCCAATGGGCTACTTATGATTTTACCACTTTCACTCTGAAGTTATGAAATATGTTTTTGCCCGAGAGGCTTTTTATGATTTTTATCATTTTTACACTAAACTTCTTGAAAGTTATGTTGAAACTATTGGCAAGTATATTTCCAAATGATGTTTACTGAAATCGGCTTTTACGCATGATGATTTAACGTATAAACTGTTGGAAAGAAAGAGTGTTCTTATTGTGAAATAATGATTTGACTTTAGGTGTTTCTTACTGCCCAGACCTGATTTATTTTCATTACTACTGAGTTGGCATGCTCACATTACTCCCTGCACCTTGTGTGCAGATCCAAGTGCTAAAGCAGAGTCAGCTGTGTATTTGTACCAGAGACTTCTCGGAGATTTTGCGAGGTAGCTGCACGCGTCCCCAACCCTGCTCTCTCTCCTGATTACTATTATAAAGTTTATTTTCCAGAGTTGTATATTTTCTGTAGATCCTCATGACCAGTGACTCCGGGATCTCGGGATTGTATGTGATATTCGGTGTAGCTTTATCTGTTTTTAAAATGTTTAAAAAAACCTTTATGGGTTATCAGTTTGACTGACCTAGTTTCACGATAGGCATCATCACGACTGGTTTAGATTTGGGGTCGTGACAAGTTTGAATCAGAGCGTTAGGTTACATAGGACTCACCGATCATGATCAGTTTAGTATAGTCTTGCAGATCGGTACGGAGACGTCTGTACTTATCTGCGAGAGGCTGCAGAACCATTAGGAAAATCTCACATTCATGAATTCTTGTCGTGCGAATCCATTTTATTCAGCCAAAAGCGTAACTCTTGAATTCCTTCCATGTATTCGAACGCGCACGTGAGCATTTGGTATTAGCTATGCATCGACGTCTTGTGACTTCCATGGATGCGATGTGATTTTAGCATGTTGATAATGGGCTAGTCTGATGGACTTGAGGCCAGATTCACTCTGTGGCTTGAGTGCTAAGATTTCGATTGTGTGAGCCATGCATTTGGGGACTTATATTTACGTTGGTGTCCTTATTGATGGGACTATGTCTATGTGGTGAGTGTGATTTGAGGGTGAGATGTGTTCATATTGTTTGATTGTGACAAAAAGGGGATGGGCTGGATATTTAGCAAGAACAATTGAGTGTTTGATTTCTGTCTGGAGTTGGCACATGACCTCGAATCGTGAGTATATGGGAAGATCTCTTATGTTGTTCAGTTGTGGAGTGAAGCGGATCCTTCTGTTGTGTTATGAGTTTTTGGTAATGTTTGTTGGGCTGGCCAATGCTCCAGTAGCGCCCATGTATTTGATTAACGATGTATTTCAGTCGTATTAGAACTCCTTTGTTATTGTATTCATTGATGACACCCTGCCGTATACGCGTAGCCAGGGGTAGCATACGCAGTATTTGAGGAAGGTATCATAGAGATTGATGGAGGAGAAGCTTTATGCAAAGTTCTCCAAGTGTGAATTTTTGGGCTCAGTTCAGTAGTATTCTTGGGACACGTGGTGTCCAGTGAGGGTATCCAAGTGGTCAGACGAGTGTGGGTAGAGCTTCCAGAAGCTCAAGGTTTCTTTGACCACAACCTCAGTGTTATTTCTGCAATCAGCTTCAGGTTCTTATACCGCTTATTGTGAGTTCTCGAGGCTGGGCATTAGCTCGTTCTAATGTAGGAGGGTAAAGCGATTGCGTAATAGCTATGATCTTCAGAAACATATAGAGAGAGATCAGCTTGAGGCTAAGCATGCGGGGATATTTCCCGCGGGGTGTCCCAAGGTTGTGTGATCCTTATGTTGTTTTGTAGCAAGTTCTCTTTTATCAGTAATTGATATATGTTGCAATTTGAGTCTAGATCACTTGTGGGAGTTGGCACAACTGTTGCAATGGTGAATGCGAGGTTGTAGAAGATTGGGGATGTTAAATGGTTTGAGTTATATATGAGGTTATGAGGGATTTAGTTGAATCTCACAGTGGTATGGCGGCGAGGTTAGCGTATGGTCATTATGAGTCACTGTCTATTTTAATCTATGCCTTTGAGCCAAGTAGGGGAGTCTGCTAATGATAAGTTGGTTGCACGATTATGTGATGTGTTGGGTTCGGTTCGAGGTATACTGGTGATTAAGTTATGACCTGCAGGAGTTGAGATCGAGAATGACTTGAATAAATGAAATTTTGGATAGGGGTTTTGCTATGCTTTATGGGTGCATAAGAATCACGGAATGCCTTGAGTTGTAATTGTAAGAGGTGTAGTGGGTGCAGTGTATGGAGTTGCTTGTTGCTTCCAGTGTGTGGATTACTTCCTATTATGTAGGACGTGCAAACGGGGTCAGGTCGTTATGTCTGCTTGATCGGTGTAATCGAGATTTGTGTAGAGTGGATGAATCTCGAGAATCGATCTGACGGATTCAAGGTTAAATATAGAAATTGGGAATCTTCAAGGTGTGTTTTGGGATAGAACTGAGATTTACGTTGGTGGGTGCCAAGACGTGTGGCATTTTTACATTATCATGGATTCTACATATCAGTATCAGGAAAGTGAAGGTAATGGCTTTAGATTCGCAGGAAGTTCTTCAGGGTAATTATTTTTAATGTGGTACTTTTGGCGATATTTGAGAGAATATTCAACGGCTTACGAGACTTATACGGTATGGTGTTATGCTTGGGTCTCGTGTGGTGAGTCTGGGTTCTGAACTGCGGTATTATGGCAAGGAGAAGTACCAATTCGCAGGTAAGTCAAAAGGAACTTGGATAAATAGGACAACTTGGTAGTAGGTTGGATCGGCATGGTAAGGGATACAATTAGTTCTTTGGGTGTTCATGAGGTAATGAGTTTTTACAGGTGTTTCTTAGAAATGCTCTTGGGTTTTGGTGACCTGCGTAGCATAGTTGAGTTAAAAGGATCCAGTCCTGATGGTTTGGTGTTGTACAAATGGGATTCGGATAGTTCCTGATGGTTTCTACCACGGTTAGAGATACATATTTTCTTCCGGCGTGAGGTGCATGTGATATATAGTGATTTTGCTTCTAAATGGGACCAAATGGATAGTTCTTGGCTAGTTGGGTGCGTAGTTGCTTGTGGCTCGAAAGGGATCATGAATTTCTCATATTTATCATAGGTTGACATGGCGTATGCGGTATGTTGGGTAAAGTTGAGATTGGCAATATGTGAGGTCACGGCTCGGTTCTGGAAGGAAGGTCAGACTTCTTAGACATCATTGGTAGTTTTAGATGACTAGATAGATGATGTCACTGTTGGGTGGCTTGATGAGGGTATAAAATTCTGAAGAAACGATGTGTGGAGTTTAGGGTGCTTCATTGGTATTGTGACGCTCTCTTTTTGGATCGACTGCTTATATTCAAGGTTGCTTGGTGGCACAGGAGAATTATAGGGGTATCCATCGTGGAATGATTGAGTATTAGAGGTATTATATATTTGAGTGACGGAGTTGAGATCAGATATAGTAATTCGTGCGATTCATGGACTTTGAGACCGAGAGTTCTCATAAGAAGATTATTTTGTTTTTATGGTCCGCGAGGATGCGAGCAAAGCTAGTCATATCTTAGTATGTACCATGATTCAGTCATTGTGGACTTTTCAGTGAGTTATCTATCTGTTGTGGGTAACCAGAGTTGATTTAAGGTTATTGGTAGGCTCAGTATGGGTGTGTGTTCCGCACCAGGTCGGAATTGTTGACCTCAAATTTCTATTATTGAGGGATGTACCATTCGATTGTCATTGAGTTTTTTGTGTTCTAAAGTGATGTGTAAGTTACCTTTCGGTGTTACGAGGAGTTGTGATCGTGGTTATAGTCACTTATGGTGTGAATTTATTTGGGATTTATAGTAGGATTTGAGTAAGGTAAGTAATTGGGTATTTCGGGATTGAGATGTATTGGTTATGTTCTTTCTGATTCGTGTGGCATAGTATCGTTTGATTCCCCCGTGGTTATGACAATTCACTTTGAGCACTTGATGTCGAATTGCGCATGGTTATTTATTTTGAGCAAGGCGACTCAAAGTATTTCATGTGGATCAGCGTGTGGATGGGATCAGGCATTGTAGCAGAGTTATGTGGAGGTATGATCTTTGGTGTCAGATTCGTGTGTTTTGATTTTTAGATGAGTGCCAGGCTCTTAGCATGGTGTTATGACGGTAATTGTTAATGGTGGGATGGTCCTCTCATGTGAATCTTTTATATAACTTGATTACATAGGGATGTTGCTATTGAGTGCACGAGTTGCACATGTTATGGCTTTGAATTGTATTGATTTGTCATGTCATCAGAGTGGTCGTGTTGGATGAGAATAGGTCATTGGACCTAGGATGAATACTGTTGGAATTGTCTACAGCATAGTTGGAAGGATAAATATCGGGAGTCAGCTTAGAAATCTGCTATAATCCCTATTTGGGAAAGGGGAGCTTCATGTCTGGCTGATCGGATGAATGGTTGCTATTTTTCTACGTGTTCCTTTCCTCATCGGCACCTTATGAAAGTGTTAAAGCGAGGCTTTGCTTGATAAGAGGTTATTTACCAGTATTGGGTTGTTTTGAGCAGCTATTGTGATTAGGAGTCATCGCCATGAGTGTTTAGTCATGCAGTATATTATGTGATTACATCTTGGGTTACGGGTATGTCTTGATATAGCGTGTTAAGACTTATTCAGTTTATAGTTGTGGAATTTTGATGTTGCAAAGTATTTCAGAAGTGAGAATTTGGTTCTAAGGTTTATGGGTAAGGTCGAATTGTGAAATTTCAGCTATGTGTGTTATCGAACCTATTTGGGATAAGGTGGCGTGAGATCACCCCCTGGTATGTGCATGGTAAGGTTACTCGGCAGTTTGATGGTGTTGGAGAACAACTTTTGGCACGTTCGAGGACGAACATATGTTTAAGTAGGGGAGGATGTAACCACCAGGCCGGTCGTTTCTAGAGTAATAGCCATGTTTCCCCCGTTTCTACTTCATTATATGTGCTTCAGCTTCATTATGTTGTGTTAGATTGGTTGGCTTGGGTCTGGAGCGATTTTTTTGGGAGAGAAATGAGACGTCTCTTAACTTGGTTCAGTAGTTGGAAAAGTAAACTGGAAGTTGATTTATTGGTAAATGACCTCGGAATGTATATGTTATGGAGCTGATAGCTTCGTTAGGTGATTGGGGACTTAGGAGTGTGTTCGGAATGTGGTTTTGATTTCCGATGTAGAATTAGGCTTGAATTGGCGAAAGTTAGTTTTTGGCGATTTTCGGACAGTAGTGGAAAATAGGCTATCGGGGTCGAAATGGAATTCCGAAAGTTGGAGCGGGTTTGTTATGTCATATTGGACGTGTGGGAAAATTTTCAGGTCAATCGGAAGTGTTTTGGATGGTTTCGGCATCTTTGGCGAAATTTGAAATTTTCTAAGTTCATAGGCTTGAATCCGAGGAGAATTTAGTGTTTTGATGTTATTTTTGGTGTTCCATGGTACGACTAAGTCTGGGTGATCACTTATGACTTGTTGGTATTTTTAGTTGGGGTCCCGAGTGGCTCGGGGTGATTTCAGATAGCCATCGAGGGATTTAAAGTTTGAAATTTGCAGCTGAAGTAGTTGGTGCTGGTGTAACCGCACCTGCGGATAGGGGACCGTAGAAGCGGACACAAGACCGGAGATGTGGATTTTGGTGGACAGGGGGGAGACCGCAGATGCGGAGCTGGGGCCGCACATGCGGAGTCGCAGGTGCGGATATTTGATCGCAGGTACGGGATTTTGCACTTAAGTGAATTTCCACAGGTGCGCACCTGGGACCGCAAGTGCGAGTATTTGGCCGTAGGTGCGGAAATCCCTGGGCAGGAAGTATAAATAACTGCCTTCGCGAATTTTTGGCACTTTCATCACTTTATCATGCGGGCTGAGATATTTTGGGAGCAAATTGAAGAGGGATTTCGAGGATCTTCTTTGGAGGTAAGTTTCTTGGACTAAAAACTCGATTCTATGTTGATATTTGACGGATTAGGCTTGGAATTAAAGGAATTTAATGGCATAAATTGGGGGTTTAGGGCTTGGGAAATTGAGCCTTATAATTAAGGAATTTAGGGGTCAATTGTGATCGGATTTTGATGCATTTTACATGTATAGACTCGGGAAAGGATAAGGATTCTTGTGATGCAATTTTTATAGAATTCCGAGATGTGGGCCCGAGGGTCGGGTTTGGCCAATTTCAGGAATTTTGGTTAAAACTGATAATTTTCGAGTGGGCTTTGTTCCTTTAGCGTATATTGATCAGATTTTGATGCATTTTACATGTATAGACTCAGGAAAGGATAAGGAATTTTGTGATGCAATTTTTATAGAATTCCGAGACGTGGGCCCGAGGGTCGGGTTTGGTCAATTTCGGGAATTTTGGTTAAAATTGATAATTTTCGAGTGGGCTTTGTTCCTTTAGCGTATATTGATGATATTAATCTGGTTTTGGTTAGATTCGGAGCAATCGAGAGTCAATTAGAGAGGCAAGAGCAACGCAGATTAGTAATTGGGCCGGTTTGAGGTAAGTAATGACTGTAAATTTTATCCTGAGGGTATGAAACCCCAGACATCGTATTTTCTCACTATTTTCGGATGGCGCAAATGTCGGATGACGTGTGTGTGGCGTGAACTGATTGTGGATTTGGACTTGGTCCTTCCCGTGGAAATTATTGAGTTGCGTGTTTACTTTTAAATCATATGTTAAATCGTGTTTTAAGACTATTGTCATATTTGGGCTGTAAGCCATGTTTGGGGCCTTGTGCCGAATTGTTTAGACCACTTGGGGGATTTTATTGATATCTCCTTACTGTGTTGACTTATGATTTACACTTAGTCATATTATGTTTAGCTGATTTCGAAACTCAGCCTTATTTACACTATTTTGAGATATAAAATGATGTTTTGGGTCGAGTACCCCGTTTTACTGATAGCCCGAGTGGCTTTTTGAGAGTTGTTAATGGAGTGAGGCCGAGGGCCTGAATGTGAGGATATGATACGCCACGAGGTGGCTTGATATTAGCGCTTGGGCTGAAGGAGCCCTTCCGGAGTCTGTACACACCCTAGTGAGCGCAGGTACTACTGAGTGAGGTGATTGGGAGGTATGAGTGACTGTGAGGTTTCCCGAGGGGCTGATTATGAGTGACTGTGAGGTATGCCCGAGGGGCTGATTTTGAGGGGCTACTTATGATTTTACTACTTTCACTCTGAACTTGTGAAATATGTTTTTGCCCGAGAGGAGTTTTATGATTTTTATCATTTTCACACTAAACTTCTTGAAAGTTATGTTGAAACTGTTGGCAAGTGTATTTCCAAATGATTTTTACTGAAATCGGCTTTTAATCGTGATGATTTAACGTATACACTGTGGGAAAGAAAGATTTTGATTATTGTGAAATGATGATTTGACTTTAGGTGTTTCTTACTGCTCAGACCTGATTTATTTTCATTATTACTGAGCTGGCGTACTCACATTACTCCCTACACCTTGTGTGCAGATCCAGGTGCTAGGGCAAAGTGAGATGTGTATCTGTACCAGAGACTTCTCGGAGATTTTGCGAGGTATTTGCACGCGTCCGCAGCCCTGCTCTCTGTCATGCTTACTATTATAGAGTTTATTTTCCAGAGTTGTATATTTTCTGTAGATGCCCATGACTAGTGACTCCGGGATCTCGGGATTGTATGTGATATTCGGTGTAGCTTTATCTATTTTTAAAATGTTTAAAAGAAACTTTTATGGGTTATCAGTTTAGTAATGATATAAATAGAAGATTATTTACGATTTGAGTGTGGATTTGGCTGGCCTAGTTTCACGATAGGCGCCATCACGACTGGTTTAGATTTGGGGTCGTGATACTAAGTTTGGGGGTGAAGGTGGGAAAAGTTGTGATATGGAAGTTTCTTAAAAGGTGAAAGGTAAATTATAAAAAATATATAAAAACATATTTGAGAAAAAGGAAGGAAAAATAAGAAATTGTGAATAAATGGAAGAATAGGTGATGAAATGAAAAATGAAGAAAGGGTGAAATAGTTCTTGAAGGAAGTCTATTTTGATTGTTGAAAAATTGTAGTATTTAGAGAGGTTTTGAGTCACCCTAACCAAAATTGTACCCTACCTTAACCAAAAGCCTAAACTACAACCCTTTAAGTCCTAATTGAATTTGAACCAAGTTTGTCTACATTAGTGGAGAAATTCATGAAGGGCAAGCCTATGGTACTTCTTGTATGCATTTGAAAATCTTTGTGAGAGAGAGTTAATTTTTTCCATTTGATGTCCCATCTATGTTTTGAATTGCAATTTATGAGTGGGATTCTCTCTTAAGTGTGAGGGCATATGATATTTGAGGTGTGAATTTAATCTCATTTTAAATTGGGAGGAATGAACAAGGGAAGTTAATTGTGATAACGAGACAAATTTTGAAGCTTTAGTGTCATGACTTGATTGCTACTTTGATTAACATAGTGTTTGAGCACTTGAATTGTAATGAAATTCATGAGAAGTTTTTGGTGTTTCATATGCTTTGGATTAATTGTTGCTACCAATCAAAGTCATGTGTTTGTGCCTACAATAGACCTTTTTGATTTGGCATGAGATGGATGCACTATTGAGTTAAGTACTTGGAAGGAGATTTTGTGGTTTCATTGCTCGAGGACAAGCAATAGTTCAAGTTTGGAGGTTATAAAATGGTATTTTACCAACTTATCTTATCTTTAAGCTTAGATGTTTGCTATGTTTGATTGATAAAATTGTGTTTTTAATGTCATTTACTTCTATTTTATAGGTTCTCTGCGATTTAGAAGTGATCATGAAGAAACCAAGTGAAAACGAGTCAAAAAGATGTTGAAAAGAAGAATTATGGAAAATGGCCTTAGATGTCTCAACTGCTATATCAATGTGGCAAATGCGAAGATAGCAGAAGTCGCATTTGCGATGGAGGAATCGCAAATGCAAAGTCAACCAAGTCAAGCAGTGTTCGCAAATGCAAAATCGGGGTCACAAATGCGAAGTCAAACTAGACAGTCAACCTTTGCAAATGCGAAGTCTTCATCGCAAATGCGATAGTAAACAGGAAAGTAATGGTTCACAAATGTGAACATAGCTTCACAAATGCAAAGATCACACTTCAGTTCTGGGTACTTCTACAACATCATATTTTTGGCCCCGAACCCTTTAACACACGACCTAGTTCATTTGTAAAATATATTTGACATCTTTGGCAGACCTTTGAAGTATTTTTGAGTCTCATGACTAGAGAACACAAGTTTTGGATCTAGGGTTCTTGCACACACACTTAGGTCTTGAAGATTTGAAGCTTTTGGTTGAGAATTTCTTACTCATTTCTTTATTTTCTTGCTTTGTATTGAATATCTAAGTGTGTAGTATTTTTTTCCAACACTTGAATCTTGTTTATGGGAATATTCATATTTAAAGTGTGGATTAAATATCTTGTTGTGCTTATGTATTGAACGATTTTTAGTTATATTGAAGTAAGTTATTATTTCTTTAATTTTTCTTGTTCTTTAATATTTCCAAAGGGATTAGCTAACCCTATGACTCGCCCATATACTTCGAATTAATTTTTGGAAAGATAATCTGGGGCTGGGAAATATTAATTAATAAGAACTTGAGGTTTTACCCTCACTTTATAGATTCTACCCAGGGATATGATTAAACTTCTGGTAGCAATAATCAAGTATGCTTAATGTCTTAATTATTGTAGGGATAATTCAACTAGGAAGTCTTGTTGAACTTCGAAAGAAGCTAATATAGAATTATTACCCGAGGATAATTAACACAAACTCGCTCATATTTGTAAGATCGTGAAATACATTGGACCGTTACTTGAGTGTGATTCCCCTGTATCCATGCTTGTAGTCGTTGATCATTTTACTTGCTTTCTAGGTTAGTTTACACTTATGCAATTATTTATAAATATTTTCTCAAAACTTTTCTAAGTGTCTGGCTTAGCATAACAAGTGATAATTCTCTTACACGCCTAATCGCCTACATATTGTTCTCTCTGGGATTCGACCTCGACTTGTAGTTGGTAAGTTATATTGCACGTGATCGTGTCCATTTATTTTTTAGTAGCGGATTTGGACGTCATCACCTGCAGATGATAAGAGAGAATCGTAGAAGTGGAAAGGACCAGCTGGGTGAGGACCGCATTTGTGATGTACTTTGCGCAGATGCGAAGTCGCAGAAGCGGTGAAGTTTACGCAGAAGCAAAAATCGTTATGCAAAAAGGTGCATTTAATATCGGGACTTAGTCTCTTTTCTCTGATTTTCACTTTATGTTGGACGATTGTGGAGCTCTTGGAGAGGGATTTTTCACCTATCATCGTAAGCTAAGTAATTACTACCTAATGCGAGTTTAATACACAGATTATTGGTAGAGTTTTAGATATAAATTGTTGAAACTTTAGGATTTAGTTGAAAAACATAGTTTTTGATAAAAATGGGTTTAGACCCCAAAAGTGATTATGAAATTGAGTAGAAATTATATATGTGTGTTCGTGAGGTTAGGGGTAACTTTTATTTACAAAAAAAATTTGTAATCCGGGCACGTGGGTCTGGGGTGAATTTTAGGAACATTCCAATTTGGGTTGGGTAATTATGCTAGTGGTCAAATTATAGACTTTTGAGCATATATTGATTAATTTATACAATATTTAGCTAGTTATGGATTTCGTGCCACCGATTTGAGGCTTTAGTGTGAATTGTGGACCGGAAAGAGGACTTGTAAACGAGGTAAGTCTCTTCAATAACCTTGTAAGAGATAATTATCCCCATAGGTGCTATAAGTGATTGTTTTCTAATAATTGTGGTTACTACATGTGCACGATGTGACGAGAGTACACATGTTGCTAAAATCATGTTTATGTCCAGGTAATTTTAGGACTCTACCATGTATTTCTCATAATATTTGTGCCCAACTTTTTACTTTAATTTCGTAAATTGTATTGGAAGTTGGATAAAGGATTTGTAAAGACTGAGCTTCACTACTATGAGTTTTGATGTGTTACTTGATTGTTGGTGGAAATTATACCTTCCTTGAGTATTATTCTAATGTAGTGGAAATATAATAGATGCATCTATGGTTCGTGCCGGTCGACAGTTGGAAGTGTGCACACTATTCTTGATCAGGTCGTACCTCAGCATAAATCGTGCGTGATATTGCCCGGAGTCCGATTATACTTGATATTTCTTCCATGACTTGAGAATTTATAATTACTTGATGGCTTTTATTTGTTCAAACTAGTATGTGATAGTTGGAGATTCTAATTAATATCTTGTTAAAGGGCCACTTATTTATTGTTCATTATTGCGTTATTACTGATGTATTTCGTGCCTATTTATAATTTTTGCACTTTATTTATTGATCCTTAGTAAGTGCCGATGTCAACCCCTCATCACTACTTTTTTCGAAGTTAGATTAGATACTTAATCATGTTGTTAATGTACTCATGCTATACTTCTGTACTAATCATGCATGATCTGCATCTGGCGGCCACATAGGCGCGTACATGCGCTACCCGGTGACTTAGTGGTGAGCTGCCTTATATGCCCATTCTACAGAGCCCGGAGTCTCCTCTTGTTGTATTTATTTTTCTGTCTATCTTACCCCCAAACAGTAGTATAGGAGGCTTTGTATATTCTACTAGTTTGCTTATGCACCTGTGACACTGGGTTTTGAGAATATTCTAGTAGATATTATATGGTTTTGAGTATTAAATTCACTATTTTACTCTTTCATTATTTTATGCTTTACACTACTACAATCATCTAATAATCATTCTCTTATTAAATAAAATTAATTACTTTAAACATATTAAAATGCGCAATTACATGGATAGTTCACCGTTGGCTTACCTAAAGGCGACGTTGGGTGCCATCACGGCCTATAGGGGGAATCGGGTCGTGACAGCTCAACTAGACATGATTTTTGGAGAAAATTTCATCACAACTTTGAGGGTAAGTGATTTCTACTTGATTTTCATATTATACTTTCTTTTACCATGGATTATTACGCATCGATTATTGGATTTGAAAGAGGATATTTGGGATTATTATCTACAACTAAGAGAGTAAAAACTGGGAATTTGGGAATCGGTTTGGACTCGATTTTGGAATCTAATCATATATTTGGACTCATGGGATTATGATTAATCGAGATACCCTTGACTTGGGTTTTAGTTGTGTGGGCCCAGTTTGACTTTTATTAACTTTTGGGAATTTGAATTGAAGCTTTATTGTTTGGAGTTGTTTCTTATAACTTTGTTTGATGTTATTTAATTTTTTTTGGCTAGATTCGAGTCGGTCGGAGGTGGTTTCTAAAAGAAAGGATATTTGAGAAGGTTGAGTTGGCCAGTTTGAGGTAAGTATCTTTCCTAATTTTCTATGAGGGAATAACATATAGGATTGGACCTTACTTTTCTAACTGTAATGTATGTGGTGCAATGTATACAAGAGGTAACAAGCGCATATCGGGGTGATATGTATGAAAAATGGCTAGATTAGACTCTAAGCTTCTATGATGCCTGTAACGACCCGGCCGGTCGTTTCGTGAGATTAGCCCTATTTCCCCCATTTCTGCTTTATCATATGTTTCTTAGCCTGTTTATGTTGTGTTGAGTTGGATGGTTTGGGTTCGGAGTGGTCGTGGTGAGAACACAGACACTTAGTCTCTTAAATTACCGTAATAGTTGAAAAGTCAAACTAAGAGTTGACTTATTGGTAAACGACCTCGGAATACGAATTTTATGGCTCGGATAGCTTTGTTAGGTGATTTGGAACTTAGGAGTGTGTTTGGAATGAAGTTTTGATGTCCGGTGTAGAATTAGGCTTGAATTGGCGAAAGATAGTTTTTGGAGATTTCTCGTCAGCAGTGGAAACTAGGCTATCGGTGGTCGGAATGGAATTCCGAAAGTTGGAGCAGTTTTGTAATGTCATTTTGAATATGTGTGAAAATTTTCAGGTCAATCGGATGTGTTTTGGTTGGTTTTGGCATCATTGGCCAAATTTAAAAGTTTCAAAGTTCATAGGCTTGAATTTGATGTAATTTTGGTGTTTTCGTGTTGTTTCTGGTGTTTCGAAGACTCGACTAAGTTTGAATGATGTTATGGGTGTGTTGGTAAGATTGGTTGAGGTCTCGGGGGTCTCGGGTGTATTTTGGATGCTCAAACGGGCACTTTTTGGCCTTAAGAAGTCTGCTATTTTCTGGTGTTTTAGCACCAGTGAATCCTTCAATGCGATCGCGTGGACTCATCCGCGATCGCATAGAGTAAAAGAGTAGGGCAGGCATTTTGTTCTATGCGATTATATAGGTTGGTCAGGTAAAGCAGTGCGATCACGTGGGTGTTGGTGTGATCACGTAGAGGTTCTGAGGCATGTGTGTGTGGGGTGGAGAGTTGTTCTATGTGATCGCGTGTATTGGTATGCGATCGAATTGAGTTGGCTGGTCTGTGCATCACGATCGCGTGGCTAGAGTCGCGATCGCATTGAGGAAAATAAATTGAGCAGAATGTTTTAAAGGACATTTGTGCGAGAATAGATCATTTTCCTCCATTATTGAACGAGTGGGAGCTCTTTTGAGAGGGTTTGAAGAGGAAATTGAAGGGAATCACTTGGAGGTAAGGTTTTCAACTTCATAACTCGTTTATATGTCATTTTCTAAGTAATTAATTCGGAAATATTTGGAATTTAACCCAAATTTGGGGAAGAAGGTGCATGGAATTTGGAATTTTCTTTTGAGGATTTGAGTGGGCAATTATGTTCGATTTTAGTGTTCTTAGTATGCATAGAATCGTGGGAGGACGAGGATGCTAGTGATGTAAATTTTATCGAATTCCGAGATGTGGGCCTGGGGCTCAGATTTGGCCGAATTTCGAGAATTGTGTTAAAATTTATATCTTTCGATTGGGTTTTGTTCCGTTAGAGTGTATTGATGATGTTAATCAAGTTTTGGTCAGATTTGGAGCATTTGGGAACCAATTCAAGGGGAAAGCACATCGCAGAGTTAGATTTTGGGCTGATTTGAGGTAAGTAACGATTGTAACTTTAAACCTGAGGGTATGACACCCCGTTATTTGATATTGTGCTAATAAATAAGGTGACGCACATGCAAGGTGATGAGCGTGGGGGCGTGCACCGATAGGGATTGTGACTTGGTCCGCCCCGTAGCGACTATTAACCCGTGTATTCGATTTGAAACCTTATGATATCATGTTCTTTAGAAATTTATACTTGTATCTGGGCTGTGAGCCATGATTGGGGCCTTGTGCCGACCTGTTTAGGCCCTCAGGGAGTACTTTTACACTATTCTACCACTATCCTGTTAGTGAATTGTGAACTCAGTCATTGTTTCCTAATTGTTGTTATTTTTACTATTATCACACTGCTTTGAAAACTCTGAAAAGTATTTTGGGCTGAGTCTCGTAAGTCGAGATAAATTACCCAGGTGGCTAGTGAGGGTGAGGGAGTCAGGCTGAGAGTCGAGTATGTGAGAATAGTTATGGGAAGGGCTGTACGCCGCAACAATATATGTGTTATATATTATATGTGGGTTGGGCTGCACGCCGCAGCAATATAGACTATATATATATATATATGGATCACGCTGCACGTCGCAACAATATATGTTATATATGGATCGGGTTGCACGCTGCAGCAATATACATATTGAATCGGGCTGCACGCCGCAGCAAATATAGTGCTTGGGCTGAAAGATCCTCTCCAGGAGTGTGTACACCCCAGTGAGCGCAGTCGACTATTATATGGACCGGGCTGCACGCCGCAACAATGTATGTTATATATATGGATTGTGCTGCATGCCGCAGAAGTATAATTATATATATATAAATGTAGTGGAGCGGACTGCTCGCCGCAGCAGTTGTGTGTGTTCATTGTACTTACTGAGTACGAGTGTTATGTGAGAGCATGAGATACTGATAGTGGAGTCACGAGTGACTAAGAGGCTTGCGTGAGAGGCTTTACTGTGAGTGATATTGTGCCCGAGGGGCTTATATTCTATGAAAATGTTGTTTTGACTCTTCTTTACACTGAGCCTCTGATAATAAATATTGGACAAAAGTTTTGATACCAGATTTTTAATGAAAACCGGGGAATATATGAAATATTCAGAATTGTAGATTTCTGACTTGATTTGTTCATTTCCACTGTTATTCATTGTATGGATTTATATGATTTAAATGGCTCGTCACTACACTCATGTTTTTAGTTACATTGATTACTTACTAAGTTGGCGTACTCACGTTACTCCTTGCACCTCTGTGTGCAGATCCAGATACCGGACCATCGCACTAGTTGATTTCCGAACGAGCTTGGAGTTTTTCGAGGATTGAGGTAGCTGCTCAGCGTCCCCAGCTCTTCTCCTTTCCTCCCTCAGATTATAGTTTCTTTTCGTCTTTTGTACCTCAGACTTTGTTGTAGCAAGTCACTGTTGTACATTGTATTTTCAGTCTTAGATGCTAATGATAGTTGAAACCAGGTTTTGGGGAAGTGTGTATTTGTTTATCTCTTTCTGATATTTTTAAAATCTGCTAAATTTGGTGAAATTATGGGATATATTGATAATCTGAAATGGTTGGCTAGCCTAGTTCCATGATAGGTGCCATCACGGCCGGATTAGGATTTGGGGTTGTGACAGGTTTGTATCAGAGCCTAGGTTACATAGGACTCAACGGTCATGAGCAAGTTTAGTTTAGTATTGTGGATCGGTACGGAGACGCCTGTACTTAACTTCTACAGGCTACAGAACCCTTAGGAAAAATCTCATTTTTCTTGAATTACGTCGTGCCATTTGATTGGTTCTGGAAATCTAAACTTCTGTTGTTTCATTCTCCCACAGATGGTAAGGACTCTCGCCATCGATCACGGCGATCAACCAGCAGCTAGACCAGCGAGGGGCCGAGGCCGCGGTCGAGGCCGTGGTAGAGGTAGGGGCCAGCCTGTGCGGAAGCTAGGGCAGTATTATTTGATCACCCTACTGTTCAGGATCAGGTTCCTGCCACAGATACTCCAGCGGGACAGGCTCAGGCATCAGCAGTGTCTATTGTTATTCAAGGTCTTCAGGAGACCTTGCCCTAGATCTTGACGGTGTGTACCACCCTTTCTCAGGCAGTTGCCGCTACTTCTAAGGTCGGGAGAGGCAGTCCGACTCCAGTTGCCCGAACACGTGAGTAGGCTACTCAGGGCCAGCAGACACCGGGGGCGGTTCATCCCAGCCGGTTGCTCCAGTTCAGGACTTCGTGGTCCTAGTTATGCCAGATGATGAGTAGTGTAGGCTGGAGATTTTAGTAGACTACAGCCTCCAACATTCAGTGATGTTGAGGGCGAGGATGCCCAAGGTTTTCTAGATAAGTGCTAGAGGATGCTGCAAACTGCTGGGATTTTGGAGACCAGTGAGGTCTCATTTGCTACTTTTCAGTTCTCTGGTGGTGCTTTCACTTGGTGGGAGTCTTTGAGAGGCGTAGGCCTGTTGGTTCAGCACCCCTTACCTGGCAGTAGTTCTCCACTATCCTTTTGGAGAAGTATGTACCCCAGTCTCACAGGGAGGAGCAGCACAGGATTTTTGAGCAGATGTCTCAAGGAGAGCTATCAGTAATGCAGTATGAGATGCGGTTTTCAGAGTTGGCTCATCATGCAACAGAATTGGTCCCTACTGACAGGGAGAGGATTAGGAGGTTTATAGATGGACTTACTTATCGTCTCCGCCTTTTTATGACCTGGGAGAGGGTATCAGATGCTACATTCGAGGAGGTAGTTGATATTGCTCGAGATATTGAGTTGGTTCGCCGCTAGGAGTGGGTAGAGATGGAGGCCAAGAGGCCTCGTGGATCAGGTGGTTCTAGTTGTGCTCCTTCCAGGGGCAGTTTCAGCATGGTAGAGGTCGTTCATTCAGGCCTCCTCGGTCAGGCCGCCCATCCTATAGTGGTGCATCTTCGGGGCATGGTCCCCGCAGTTTTCAGCCAGGCCATTCTTCATTTGGTACCCTTCCAGCCTAGGCTGCAGCTCGAGCACCATCAGTTCAGGGGTCTTCTATGCATGGTTCTCCCAGTGGCCATTCTGGTGCCAGGGGTTCATTTTAGTCCCAGTCTCCAGCTCCAGGGAGCTGTTATGAGTGTGGAGAGTTCGGGCATATGAGGAGGCAGTGTCCTCATTTTCTTGAAGGTCTATCTCAGCTGAGGATGCAGCCTTCGACTTCAGCTCCAGTTATTTCACCACCCACCCAGGCAGCCAGGGGTGGTATTCAGTCAGATAGGGGCCACCCTTGAGGGGGAGGTCGAGCAGGTGGAGGTCAGGCCCGTTTGTATGCCTTTCCAGCCAGGCCAGATGATATGGCCTCCAATGCAGTGATCGCAGGTATTGTCTCAGTCTGTTGCCGAGATGCTTTGGCTTTATTTTACCCTGGTTCTACATATTCCTATGTTTCTTCATATTTTGTCCATTTTCTGAATATGTCCCACGAGTCTTTAGTTATATCTGTTCATGTGTCGACCCCGGTGGGCTATACTGTTATTGTGGACCGTGTGTCCGGTCGTGTGTGATATCCATTGGGGGTCTGGAGACCCGAGTGGACCTACTGTTACTCAGCATGGTCGATTTTGATGTGATATTAGGCATGGACTAGTTATCTATGTGTCATGTTGTTCTTGATTGTCACGCTGAGACCGTGACCTTAGCTATGTCCGAATGTCCGAGGGTTGAGTGGAGAGGTTCTTCTGATTATGTGCCTATTAGGGTTATTTCCTACCTGAAGGCTCAACGTATGGTTGAGAAGGGGTGTTTATCCTATCTGAATTTTATGAGGGATGTCAGTAGTGAGACCCCGCTATTGATTTGGTTCCTGTGGTCCGTGACTTTCCAGACGTGTTTCTTGCAGACCTGCCAGGCATGCCGCCTGACAGGGACATTGATTTTGGTATTGACCTTGTGCCGGGCACTCAGCCTATTTCTATTCCACCTTATCATATGGCACCAATAGAGCTAAAAGAATTAAAGGAGCAGCTTTAGGAACTCCTAGATAAGGGGTTCATTCGGCTTAATGTGTCGCCTTGGGGTGCACCAATGTTGTTTGTAAAGAAAAAAGATGGTTCTATGCGTATGTGTATTGATTATCGGCAGTTGAACAGAGTTATGGTGAAGAACCGGTATCCTTTGCCTCGTATAGATGACTTGTTTGATCAGTTAGGGTCCCAGAGTATTTTCTAAGATGACTTGCGTTCTGGATATCATCAGTTGAAGGTTCGGGGGCTAGAGATCCCGAAGACTGCTTTTAGGACTAGATATGGTGATTATGAGTTTCTTGTTATGTCTTTCGGGCTGACCAATTCCCCAACAGCCTTTATGCACTTGATGCATAGTGTATTCCAGCCTTATCTGGATTCTTTTGTCATCGTGTTCATTGATGATATCTTGGTGTATTCCCAATCTCGGGAGGATCATGAGCAGCATTTTAGAGTTGTGATTCAAACCTTGAGAGAGAAGAGATTGTATGCAAAAATTTTGAAGTGTGAGTTCTGGCTTGATTTAGTAGCATTCTTGGGGCACGTGGTGTCCATTGAGGGTATTCAGGTTGATTCAAAGAAGGTAGAGGCGGTGCAGAGTTGGCCTAGACCGTCATCAGCTACTGATATTCGCAGTTTCCTTGGATTAGCAGGGTATTACTGCCGTTTCGTATAGGGATTTTCATCTATTGTAGCACCTATGACCAGACTGAACCAGAAGGGTGCTCAGTTTAGGTGGACTGAGGAGTGTGAGGGGAGATTTCAGAAGCTCAAGTCAGCTTTGACTACAACTCCGGTATTGATTTTGCCTACGGGTTCACGTTCTTATAAAGTTTACTGTGATGCCTCGAGTTGGTCTTGGAGCGGTTTTGATGCAGGATGGTAAGGTGATTGCCTACGTGTCCATAGGGTTGAATGTGCACGAAAAGAATTATCCAGTGCACAATCTTGAGCTAGCAGCTATTATTCACGCCTTGAAGATTTGGCGTCATTATTTGTATGGAGTGCATTGTGAGATTTTCACAGATCACCGAAGTTTGCAGCATCTGCTTAAGCAGAAGGATCCAAATTTGTGTCAGAGGAGGTAGTTGGATCTTCTCATGTATTATGACCTCACTATCTTATATCATCCGGGGAAGGCCAATGTAATGGTCGATGCCCTGAGTCGCAGAGCGAAGAGCTTTAGGATTTTAGCCAACCTTCCAGTAACAGAGCGGCCTTTAGCACTTGATGTTCAGGCTTTAGCAGGTCAGTTGGTGAGATTGGATCTATCAGAGCCTCCACGGGTGTTGTCTTGTGTAGCCTTCAAGTCTTCTCTTTATGATCAGATCAGAGCACGCCAGTATGATGATCCACATTTGCTTGTTCTTTAGGACAGGGTCAGACGTAGTGATGCCAGGGATGTGATTATTTGTGATGATGGGGTCAGAAGGATGCAGGGCGGTATTTGCGTGCCCAATGTGGATGGAC
>MDKI01241732.1:0-10416 GCA_005239505.1 Nicotiana paniculata
AGGGCCCTTTCAATCAACTACAACAAGAACGTAGTTGAACAAATAGAGACTAATCAACCAAAACATATTAATACCACAAAAAATTCATCCCCAACGGGTTCTACCAAAACCCTAGATTAAACAAGTTAGCTAGACATGTTCATAAGAATCAAACTCAAAATAACTTGCATAATTGAACTACAAAGTAATGAATAATAGATGTAAAAATCAATGTTTTTGTCACTTCAATGGTTTTCTCTCTTCAAATCCTTCATCTGCCTTCTAATACTCGTTAAGTTGTGTTTTAGGGGTCTATTTATATGTTTAGGACAAACCCTAAACGTGTAGGAGACTTCTATTTCAAACGGGACACACTTAAACTCGTCAAAACTCAAAATTGACCAGAACCAGGAGACCAGGCGTTTTGGCTCTAAGGCTTGGATAAGGCCAGGCCTGGCCTGGCGTTTTGGCTCTAAGGCCTGGATAAAGTCAGGCCAGGCCTGGAGTTTTGTCTCTAAGGCCTGGATAAGGCCAGGCCAGGCCTGCCGTTTTGTCTCTAAGGCCTGGCTATAGCCCGGTGCACTCCTCTTCGCCTCTTGAGCGTATTTTCGATATTTTTGCATCCATTTAGCTCGGCTTCCATCTCCAATTCACCTACACATAAAATTGACTCTATTATGCTCATAAAAAGTGTGTTTTTATCATTAACGCACATAAAATGTAAGGCATATAACATGTTAAACTATGAATTCTAGCCTCGCATCAGCTTATGAGAGGCGTAGGTCTGTTGGTGAAGCGTCCCTTACCTGGCAGCAGTTTTTCACTCTCTTCCTAGAGAAGTATGTATCACAATCCCACAGAGAAGAGCTGCACAGGCAGTTTGAGAAGTTGTGTCAGGATGATATGACTATGACGCAGTATGAGATGAGTTTTTTAGAGCTATCCTGTCATGCTATTTGGTTGGTCCCTACATAGAGAGAGAGAGAGAGGATCAGGAGGTTCGTAGATGGCCTCACATATCGTCTTCGTATTCATATGACCAGAGAGAGGGTATCGGGAGCTACTTTTGAGTAGGTTCTTGATATTGCCCGAGAGATTAAGTCAATTCATCGCTAGGAGCGAAATGAGGGGGAGGCCAAGAGGCCTCGGGGATCTAGAAGTTTTGGTAATGTACCCTTCAGGGGTCAGTTTCAGCATAGTAGAGGCCGCCCATTTAGGCCTACTCAGCCAGGTCGTCCAGCTTATAGTGTTGCATCATCGAGACATGCTTCCCGTAGTTCTCATCATGGCTGCTCATCCTTCAGTGCCCTTCCAGCCCAGAGCTCATTCCCTGCACCATCAGTTCAGGGTTCCTCCATGCCAGGTGCTTCTATCAATCATCTCGGTGCTAGGGTTCCCTTCAGTCCCCTTCCCCCACACCAGAGAGTTGTTACGAATGTGGACAGTTTGGGTATATGAGGAGGCAGTGTCCTCGCCTTCTTGGGGGTCCATCTCAGTTGAGGGGTCAACCCTCGACTTCAGCTCCAGTTACTTCACCACTCGGTGAGGCAGATAGGGGTAGAGGTCAAGCAGATAGAGGCAGCCCTAGAGGGGTAGGTCGATCAGGTAGAGTTCAAGCCCGTTTTTATGCACTTCCAGCTAGACGAGATGCTATGGACTCAGATGTAGTGATTACATGTATTGTTTCAGCTTTTCACCGAGATGCTTCGATATTACTTGATCATGGTTCCACGTATTCCTATGTTTCATCATATTTTGCTCATTTTCTGGATATGCCCCGTGAGCCCTTAATTACATCTGTTCATGTGTCGACTTCGGTGGGCGATACTATTGTTGTAGACCACGTGAATCGGTCATGTGTGGTATCTATTGGGGGTTTGGAGACCCGAGTGGATCTCTTATTACTTAGCATGGTTGACTTTGATGTGATATTGGGCATGATTAGCTATCTCCATGTCATGTTGTTCTAGATTGTCATGCTAAGACCGTGACCTTAGCGATGCCAGGATTTCTGAGGGTTGAGTGGAAAGGTTCTATTGATTATGTGCTGAGTAGGATGATTTCATACCTGAAGGCTCATCGTATGGTTGAGAAAGGTTGTCTGTCTTATTTGGCTTTTGTGAGGGATATCAGTGTTGAAACTCCTACTATTGATTCTATTCCTGTGGTTTGTGATTTTCCAGACATGTTCCCTGCTAACCTCCCGAGCATGCCGCCCGATAGGGATATTAATATCGGTATTGATTTGGTATCTGGCACTCAACCTATTTCTATTCCATCGTATCGTATGACACCGGCGAAGTTGAAGGAATTGAAAGAGCAGCTTCAGAAACTCCTAGATAATGGGTTTATTCGCCCTAATGTGTCACCTTGGGCCAATGTAGTGTCCGATCTCTTGAATCGCCAAGCTGAAGGTTTGGGGAGTCTAGCATATCTTCCAGCAGCAGAGAGACCTTTAGCACTTGATGTTCAGGCCTTAGCAGGCCAGCTTGTAAGATTGGATATATCAGATCCCAGTCGGGTATTGGCTTGCATAGTCTCCAAGGCTTCTCTTTATGACTGTATCAGAGAGCTCTAGTATGATTACCCACACTTGCTCGTTCTTCAGGATAGGGTCCGACAAGGTGATTCCAGGGATGTAGCTATTGGTGATGATGGTGTGATGAGGATACAGAGTCAGATATGTGTGCCTAATGTAGATGGGATTCGAGAGTTGATTCTTGAGGAGGCCCACAACTTGCGGTATTCCATCCATCCGGGTGCCGCGAAGATGTATCAGGATCTGAGACAACATTATTGGTGGAGGCGGATGAAGAAGGATATTGTTGGATTTGTAGCTCGGTGTCTCAATTGTCAGCAGGTCAAGTATGAGCACCAGAGACCAGGTGGATTGCATCAGGGGTTGGATATTCCGGAGTGAAAGTGGGAGTGGATCATTATGGACTTTGTAGTTGGGCTCCCACGGACTTCGAGGAAGTTCGATGCTATTTGGGTTATCGTGGATCGGCTGACCAAGTCCGCGCACTTCATTCCTATTGGTACTACTTACTCTTCAGAGCGGTTAGCTGAGATTTATATCCGGGAGATTGTTCAGCTGCATGATGTTCCAGTTTCCATCATTTCTGATAGCGGTACTCAGTTCACGTCGCAGTTTTGGAGAGCCGTGCAGAGGGAGTTGGGTACCTTGTTTGATTCGATCACATCTTTTCACCCTCAGACGGATGGGTAGTCCGAGCGCGCTATTCAGATACTGGAGGACATGTTGCGCGCTTGTGTCATTGATTTTGGGGGTTCATGGGACTAGATTCTGCCACTCGCGGAGTTTGCATATAATAATAGTTATCAGTCGAGTATTCAAATGGCTCCGTACGAGGCTTTATATGGGAGAAGGTGTAGATCTCTGATCGGTTGGTTTGAGTCAGGTGAGGCTAGACTCTTGGGTACAAATTTTGTGCAGGATGCTTTAGATAAGGTGAAGTTGATTCAGGAGCGGCTACGCACGGCTCAATCTAGGCAGAAGAGCTATACGGACAGGAAGGTCCGTGATGTATCTTTCATGACTAGGGAGAAGGTTCTGCTGAAGGTATCACACATGAAGGGTGTTATGCATTTTGGGAAGAAGGGCAGGTTGAGCCCCCGGTTCATTGGACCTTTTGAGGTGCTTCAGAGGGTAGGGGAGGTGGCTTATAGACTTGCTTTTCCACCCAGCTTGTCGAATGTGCATACGGTGTTTCATGTTTTCTTGCTTCGGAAGTATGTTGGTGACCCGTCCCATGATTTGGACTTCGCTTGGTTCAGCTAGAGGATGATATGACTTATGATGTGGAGTTAGTGGCTATTTTGGGTCGGCAGGTTCGAATGTTGAGGTCAAAGGATATAACTTCAGTTAAGGTGCAGTGGAGAGGACAGCCAGTAGAGGAGGCCACCTAGGAGACCGAGCGGGAGATGCAGAGCAGATATCCACACCTATTTGAGACTCCAGGTATATTTCTAGACTCGTTCAAGGACGAACGTTTATTTAAGAGGGGGAAAATATAACAACCTGATCGGTCATTCCGAGAATTGTGGCCCTTTTTCTCCCGTTTCTGCTTCATTATGTGTGGATAAGCACTTTTATGTTGTGCTGGTTTATCTGGCTCGGGTTCGGAGTGATTATGGAGAGAAATGAGGCACTTAGTCTCTTAAGTTGGTTATTTAGTTGGAAAATCCAACTGGAAGTTGACTTATAGGTAAATGATATCAGAATTTGGTTTTTATGGTTCATATAGCTTCGTTAGGTGATTTGGGACTTAGGAGCATGTTTGGAATGTTATTCGGAGGTCCGTGATAGAATTAGGCTTGAATTGGCAAAATTGGTCTTTGGCGATTTCCGGCCGGTAGTAGAAAATTAGATATCGGGGTCAGAATGGAATTCCGGAAGTTGGAATAGTTTTTTAATGTCATTTGTGATGTGTGTGCAAAATTTCAAATCATTTGGGCATGGTTTGGTTGGTTTCGACATCGTTGGCGAATTTCGGAAGTTTAGAAATTCTTAGGCTTGAATCCGAGGGAAATTTGGTATTTTGGCATTGTTTTGAGTGTTCCGAGGGTTCTACTTAGTTCGTGTGATGATATGTGGCTTGTTGGTATTTTTTGTTAAGGCCCCGAGGGACGTGGGGTGATTTCGGATGGTCATCGGAAAGATTGGAACTTGGCGTGAGCAGTTGTAGCTGTTGTTTAAGTCATTTCCACACCTGCGGATTTGGGACCGCAGGTGCGAGGCCGCAAATGCGGAGATTTGGGAGCTGAGGCAAATCCGCAGGTGCGCACAAAGGACATGCACCTGCGAAATCGCAGATACGGGTTTTGATTGCATAAGCGGGATTTTCTAAGTTAAGTGAAAACCGCACTTGCGATGACTTTTCCGCAGGTGCGGCGTCGTAGAAGCGTCATGGTGACCGCATATGCAGAAGTCGCTGAGAAGTATAAAAGGTTTTCTTCGCGAATTTTTGCCTAATTCCTCCATTTTTGAAGACGGGTGTTGAGCTTGGGCAGTGATTTCTCAAGAGGGATCAAGGGTTTTCAGTTGAGTAAGCAATTTAATCTTTATTACTTGTGTTATGACGATTTTTTTCCATTGTTCAATCATGATATTGGTGGAAATTAGGTAAAGAAATTTTGGGGATTAGGGTTTGAAATTGAAGAGTCTAATATGAGGATTTGAGGGACCATTTGTCGTCGGATTTTGATGGTTTTGGTATGCATGGACTCGTGAGAGGTTAAGGATTCTGGTTTCGTGATTTTTATCAGATTTCGAGACATGGGCTCGAGGGTCAGGTTTGGCCAATTTCGGGGTTCTTGATGTAATTTGATTATTTTCGCATGGGTTTTGTTCCTTCAGCGTATATTGATGTTATGAATATGATTTTGAATAGATTCGGGGCGATTTGAGGCCGAGTCGAGCAGCAAGGGCATCGCGGAGTAGATTTTTATCCGGTTGAGGTAAGTAACGATTGTAAATCTAGACCTGAGGGTATGAAACCCCCGGAATTTCGTACTATTTTGTTAAATGAGGTGACACACACGCTAGGTGACGGGCGTGTGGGCGTTCACCGATAGAGATTATGACTTAGTCCATCCCATGGCAACTGTAGAGTTGCGTATTTGATAAATTTTATATAATTTCCATGTGGTTTAGAAACGATTCTGCTAACTTTGGTTGAATGCCGTGTTTGGGGCTTCGTGCCGTATTGTTTGGACCCTCAAGGGTATTTTTCTACTGTCTTCACACCATTTTTGATAGAAAATATATTCTCATACATGTTTACTGTTAAATCCTATTCATCACTCTATTTTTAAATATGTGGAAGATATTTGAGCCCATTAGTTATACTGAAATGCTCGAGTGGCTTGTGAGGATGATGACTGAGTGAGGCCGAGAGCCGGATTGTGAGGATAATTATGGATCGGACTGCACGCTGCATCGTTATATATACATAATGGATCGGGCTGCACGTCGCAGCGATATTGGATTGGGTTGCACGCCGCAGTGATATAGCGCTTGGGCTATAGGAGCCCCTCCAGAATCTGTACACCTCCAGTGAGCGCAGTCGACTATATGTTTAAGGATCGGGCTACACGCCGTAGTGGTTATTATAAGGTACCTATTGAGCGTGAGTGTTGATTGGTGATAATTGAGTCACGAGTGTCTGGGAGGCTTTCCCGAGGGGCTATATATGAGTGATACTTTGCCCGAGGGACTTCGCCTGAGCCTCTATTGAAAATGTTGAACAAATGTTTAAACAACTTTCATTGGAACTGGAACTTTTACCAAATATTCGGAAGTTTAATTACTGATATGATCCTGTTATTTCCACTGAGATTTTTATGTTATGAGATTTATATGATTTTAAATGTTCGTCACTGCACTCAGTCTTTAGTTATACTTGTTACTTACTGAGTTGATGTACTCATGTTACTCTCTGACCTTGTGTGCAGATTCAGGTGCCAGGGCTGAGTGAGAGATGATATTTCCCTCTTCGGAGCATATCGGAGATTGCGAGGTAGCTGCACGGCGTCCGCAGCCTTACCTTTTTCCTTCCTATTTCTCTAGTATTTCTATTCTCAGACTTATCTTGTATTAAGGAGACAGTATCAGATTTGTATTTTTTTTTAGTTGCTCATGACTAGCGACTCCGAGATTTTGGGGCTGTATTTAATGTTTAGTATATCCTTGCTTATTTTGAAATGTTTAAATGAAAATTTTATGAAATATCGGATTCGTAATGAATTAAATGAAAAGTTATTTTATGTTATACGTAGTGAATTGGCTAGCCTAGTATCACGATAAGCGTCATCACGGGCAAGGTGGTTTTGGGGTCGTGACACGATCGTAGACCCAGCTTTCACCTTCTCTATCTTCCTTTGTGTGTTTTGGGTATGGCTCATGACTTAGTGACACCAGATTTTAGGATTTTTCTCTCTTTTTTTTTTATAGTATTTTGGGTTTGATTTTATCTTTTATTTCGGTTTTCCTCTAATGAAAACTAGTAATATTTAAATATTGTTATGATAGAAATCGAATTGATTAAGAGTGTAGGGTTGCCTAGTTCCACGATAGACGCCATCACGACCGAGTTGATTTTGGAGTCGTGACAATTTCACCCAAAATAAGACTTCATCTATTTTACCCAAAACTAAATATGATCAAGTTTCAAATGAAACCATTGCCACGATGAACATGGGATGTGACACATTATACCATTTCGATATGAATTTCATTTATAACATAAAAATCGAGATGAATAAAATTGCAGTACCAAGTGATTCCTTAAGTTCATTGAAGATTTTGCAGTCAATCACGATTTTTAGCAATTTAGTCCGAAATAGAAAATTTGGGAAGAAGATTTAACAATTGGGTGTGTCTTTTGAAACTTTCCTCAGATTACATACACAAAATAGAGAGAATACATAGAATTAGAATATTCCATAGTCAATACAAATATGAAAAAGTACAAACAGCCAATTTATAGATATTAAAAGAGAAAAGAAAGAAGATATACCAACATCACTCTAGTGCTCCACATAACCTGAAAACATATAAACACTGATGAATTTAATAGAAAATCAACCAGCAATTCGATTCTATGTTCAATACGTCTTCATATATCAATACCTTTTAGTCACAAAGGTTTTATATGAAATATACACGAGTTTCACATAGACGAAAAAATAACTTTTAGTCATAACAAAGGAGAACAAAAGAACAAAGCAAACAAAGATAAATAAATTAAAGATATGAACTTTACGAACCTGAGTACCTGATAACGAACGCATAAATACGATGATTTGGTCGGAGGCCACCAACTTTAACTTGTGTTAGAAATACATGTAATAGTTTACATGTTAGACTTTGATTTGGACTCAATATTATACAACTTGACGTGTATATAATAGTTCAAATATTTAACTTGGAAAATAAGTGTGTATGAATGGAACTTTGAAATTCTTTATCAAATTCATAAGATATTTACGTTCTTAAGTTGTATGTCTATGTAAAAAATATATTATAAACGAATTGTTTGATTTATATAAAGTAAAACTTATTAGTTGATTTTAATGTCTTTACATAGTGAATTAAATTAGGAGACCTATAATAAGTAAAATTCTAGTTGATTTCGAACTCGTAAACATTAGGCAATTAATTGAATAACTATTCCAAAATATTAGGAAATTATTGAATGATTATTTTTACATATTAGAAAAATAATTTAATTACTATTCTGTTCAATATAATTTTTTCATTTTGTTAAGGGTCTACGTGCTTTTAATATAGTATACTAGTCTCTATACACGTATAACAATAGGTTCACCTAATAGTTAACATAAGATATGTGAATAAACTTGTTATCGGAAAAGAATTAATCTCATGTAATTAATGATATTAAAAAGGCTACCTCGACCTGGCTTGACATCCGCGGATGGACAAGAGTCGACAGAAAAGTCGTAACTCCAACACCTTTAATGCATATCCGTTTGCTTGTTGTCAGCTATCAACCTAAAATTGACTTGTTTTTTTTTTTAATAATTAGCACATACGATAGTAGACATTTTTTTCAAACTTTGCGAGAGTTTCATAATGGCAATAGATATATAATTGAAAAACACCTAAAGTCTTGGAATCTATGGTTGATCATGCACTTGAGGTAGATTAATAAAGTAGGATATTTTCATTAAACTTATGAATCTTTGTGTTAATTAATTTAAATCATTGAGCGGATAATTTACCATTGTTTATCGATATTATGTGGACTTAGCATGTGGAGCTTCACTCTAGCTAGTTTACCTGAGTGTTCAAAATATTCGACAATCCTAGTTTATGATTTTATTCAACATGAAGTTGTCTCTCTGAAAAATAATTGAAGCCTAATGCCAATGAATTTTAATTTCTTCCACATTATCTAGTCTTGATTATGCGTTGCTAATGTGATCCTTTGGTCCTTCTTTTGATATGCAGTTACGTTAGTTTATAATCATTAATATAGTTATCTTATTTATAAAAATAAAAATGTATTAATCTCCGAAACTTGAAAAAATATCCTAAAAAGATATAAAAGACCGTTAATGTTTTCAGAATTTTTTAGTTGTTCAACATTTAGTATGTCGTTTGTGCTTTTCTAATAATATATGGACATAGATAAATATAATAAATATAAGTATAAATAGATAGATAGATAAATAAATATATAGATAAATAGACATGTGTTACACGTAAATCTTCAATCAACTCTCGGACATGTTCCCTTGATATTTGGGCGTGTTAAATTCTTCCCCAATTCAACTTCATGTTTCTTGGATAAGTATTTTATCTAACACAACTCTTCCTCCTAATGACACTTGTGTCCTCTTTTTATGAATATTTATATGAATTACTTCGATTTTTTGTAGGATAAAAGTCCTAAATATTTTTCTAACTAAAAAGTTATAATGATAGAACTCATAATTTTTTAAACACTCAGGAATTCATTTCCTCAACAAAATCCATTGGAAAGGTTAGAAACAACAAAAAAAGATAAATAGAATTGAATTGATTCATGATTATACCTGCTATTCTAATATTAACGCTCATTAGAGAGAGAAAATTGAAGTAATAGATACGATACTCTTTACGTTGGTGCTTGTAGTACTCTATCGAAATAAGATTGATGATGCTTAAAAAGCATAGAGTACTAATTATTTAGTGTGACCTTGTTATACTATTTGTCTGAAATAACAAAATTAATGATAGTCTAAGTTTCTACATCATTAAAAGATTTAAAAAAGTAATCCGTCGTTAAGTAATAATGATGAGTAAGAAAACCAAAAGTAAAGAAAGAAATGAATAATTAGGTGCCAAATGTTTCCTCTTTGCAAGAAGAATTTCAAAACGAAGTGCTAAAAATCATGCCGTCATTGTGCGATAAAATATGTGTGTATAAAACATGACGAAGTATCGGCGGAGGCAACAAATTGACGACCACTTCCTAATATTGTTTTCATAAGTAATTATAAAAAATCACTTGGTTTATGAGTAATATCTCCATTTTAATTCTTGAAACACTTGGTTTAAATCCAAATAGCAATCTCCGTCTGGTATCAATTTCATATGGAGCCCTTTGTATAAAACCATTGACTTCCTTTAAACATTAAGATTATTTGTGATAGAATCCCAAGAGGAATCAACTTTTTGAAGAAAAGTTTCAATCCCATTGCAGTTGTTCCTTGGAAGAATCAATGGTAGGCTCGGCGTATGTATCTGTAGCTTAAATGGAAAAGAATTTCAGCCTTAGATTATTTATAATTATATCTTTAAATTAAACAAATATTTAAAGTTATAAAAGTCGATCAATATTTATTAAATATTTTAGTCATTCAATATTTAGCATAAATTATTCTTGCTTTTATAATATATATATATAT